>JAAEAF010008879.1:0-41110 GCA_011037195.1 Triatoma infestans | reverse complement strand
GAAGTAGAAATAAGACCCATGAAGTAGAAACACGTATCTTTGAGATCTGGGTCTTCCCCTCTAATAAAATACTTAATTTAATTGCTGTTTTCGTAAAACAGCGCGCAGTACACTTCTGTTCTTTTTCAATTTATCCATTTTTCTTTCTTTTATAAAAATAAATAATTTAAAAATTTACCTGTACAGTTATAAGTCGCCACTATTTTACGTGGACATTCCAGAGTAAACTACCCATTACAGTGGTCTGCCCTCAGGTTCATAAATACAAAAAATATACAGGCAAAATACACAGAATATTTATGACAGAGCGCGTCTGAACCAGTTTTATTATATTCCATAATTAGTACACAATTAAGAAGTACATACATATGTTCATTAACTCTGCACGTTCTCATCAATTAGCAACACATATTTGGTGACCAGCAGCAAGTAATATTATTATCGGTAATTGAATATTTAACAATTTAATTGCTTTTAATCGTAAGTGTTTCGCACTCACACGATTATCTTCTACTGCAATTTACACAGCTTTGATTTATTTATTCATTTATTTACTACAAGGGCTCGGCCCAATGACCCTCCCGGAAAGTTGCCCGATGCACTTAATTCACTTAATTGTGCAAAATCAGCAGCTACGACGCTCCGTTTCTAGATAGATAGATAAAAAGCTTTATTACCAATTTACATAAGTATGTACAATAATAATATATAGAAGTGCCAATGTACATTATAACTTTTCTACATTTGCACCGTTTTTAAGGAAAACTCTGATTTTGACCTACCCCTTAGTTTCTCTGTTAATAAGTATACGAATAATCAAGTTCGAGCTTCGTGGTTTTATTTCATCCTTTTAAAAAACCGCGAACACACACACATATATATTATATAATAAAAAAAACTCTCACCCCTTCTACCCTTCTCAAGAAAGAAAATTCTGTGTCAGATGATGCAAACCGCTTATAAATCCGTCCAGCAGAATAGCAATATGAACGCATTTTACGTGGCTCTGCCCTACTGGCGCCTTCGGTGCCCAACACCTCATCCCTCTTAACATTCTTAAGAAAGTTGTGTATCAAATAGCACAAGCCGCTTGAAAATCTATCCAGCCGAATTTCATTTCACAAAAACGTGATCAAAGTCGTGACCGTTAACGGGACAAAAAATTGTTTACTTTTTTTATAGATATAGAATAGATCACATTGCAATAATTCCATTTAGATGTACATTGTACTTAATTCATTGCATTCATAAAATCTATTTGCAGAAGCAGAAATGTGACTGACGTTAGTATCCCACCGATAATACATTCAAATGAGACAAGAACTGGAAACAATGATAGGAAATCGACAAGTCCTCGTCCGCCTGCCGCGCAGCCGTTGCACACCCAACAGGAGATCGTATTGAATAAGACCAATTTTGTGGATTTACACAGAAGACAATATCATAACAATGTGGTTAATGAACCAAACTCATTTTATAATCCACATCAGAGTATAGTTGCCAGAAAGTTTTTCAAAAAACAGGTGAGAATGTTTGTTTTAACCTAATATTATTTGAGCTGATAGTTATTTTATAGTTGGAATTCGATCAGGAATTTTTCAAATGGAAGAAATTATTTGAAAAATATTGTTCTGTTTACTTACATATGTCATTAGCGTTTGCGCTTGCTGCTATTGTAGTATTTATTATTATTGTTAAATATTAAGAGAACATTATGAACTAATCAGCCATATTGAACATAGAGAAGAAAAAGGAATAATTTGGGAAGCAACCGAAGAGCTGCGGGCGATGGAAGTGCTGCAGCCCTTTCTCCGGACACTTCAGAATTGTTTCATTTGGGATCTAAAGTGAACAACACTAATATTCATGTGGAAACACCATTACATCCAATAATTTCTGACGATAGGAATATACTCGGTGTTGATGAGACCAATCAGATGCAGAGAAATCGTTGGGGTCCTTCGCTAAATGAAAGATTGGTGATTGGCGCTGAGAGTAATGCAGACAATGAAGCTGTTACACAACCGATTCTCAACAATGACGGTAGTGTCAGGTAAATATCCATTTTTGGCAAAGATTTTCTGTACCACGCATTCTAAATTTATTTACTCACATTATTTTAATGAAGTACTGTAAGGGGGAAAGAGTTACTGTAAGAGAGGTAGTTGATATGTGCACTGGGATTCCATAACTTTCCAGGATAATTCCATCAGGCCGTCACTCACGCACAACACTCTTTCATTTACGTCAGTGCTTACTTCGCACTGACTACGTACTGATGAAAACATTTTTGTAGCTATGGAGTCACTCTTTCTTCACACTTCATTGCAAAAGGAAGTGTTGTGTCCAAAATTTTTTTTTTTTTTAGAGTTCGATATTGCTAGCATTTTTATCATTGGTGCGAGAAGTCAGTTTCGATTCCCGTGGGTACATAAACGATACTGACCTAGCAAAAAAAGCATAGAAAAGTTGGTTTGTAACTCACCTAGTAGCAAAGGCCAGGAATAATGAGCTATGAAGCTACTGCATGGTCAACCCTCTCCAACAATAAATTCGCGTCACGCAGGCCTAAGTCATTCATGGCTAATTGCCACTAAAGTTTAGTTTCGGTATATGTGAATTGCATAGATCAAATACGGAAAATTACAAGAAAATCAAATTGTGTATTCCTGGGAATACAGGAATAGATGAACCTGAAACAGGAAGAGGTCGACTTATGGCAGTGATTTTTTTCAGCTGATCGCGACTTATTCAATGTTGCCTTCAACTTTCATTAAATTAAACATTTTTAACACGCTTTTACAAATTTATTGTTAATCAGGAATGTATTGTATATAAGTGGCAATTAAACATTTTAATAACATTTCAAGTTGGTAGAAAAAGTGACCAATCAAAATTCTAGAATTGAAGTGTGGGAAAGTCATGTCAGTGTTTCCATTTTAGATTTACTACTTTCTCCTCTATATGATAGATTTCTCCCATAATAACGTGCTTCAGTTTCGTTTTATCAACTATTTCTGAGCATTCGCTTATCTTCAGAATATTGTAGTGTTAATTTAGCAGCCTTCAAGGCACAGTCACGAGAATTTGGAGCGCCAAGTAGATTGTGCCCTAAATATGTTTGTTGACGCCCCTCACACTGTTAAAACATTCTGAAGATGAGTAAAGTCTTAAATAAGTTTTTTGACCACAAAATGAAGCAAGCTATTAGGGAGAAACAAAACATGTATGATGGTCCGCCTTTCTCTCTTCCCTAATTGGTAAATAAGCAATATTCTCTTCTATCTGAAATAGATTTCTCAGTGCATATTTGCTTTATCTAGTTTTGATTGAGAATTAAGCTGTGGTTGATTTCGTATACAAACTTAAGTCTTGAAATATATTTCATATAATATAGATTTTTATATAAACAAATAATTAATCCCTAACTTTTACCTTTATAGATATGCATCAGTGGCATCAGAATGCTGTAGCTGCATTGTGTCAGAAGCGCATTCGGCTACCGATTGCACTCTAAGAGATCTGACATCAGATCAGTCTAGCCGTAGTTCTCATTTGTATGCAGTGGTCGCTCCTGATATGTCACCACCACCAGGTCGCCTTAAGATACCACTTCAGCTCCCTGTTGAAGATAAAAGAGAGACCAGCGTTTAAATTTTAAATATTTTTTATTCAAAATTCCAATTTAGCGCCAAATTATAAGCGCTACGAAACATTAACTGGAATCTTCCATAAATTTATTTATTTACAGTTTTGTTCCCGATTTACCAGTTTATTTTGAATGCAAATTCGTTTCCAGTAATAAAGAACATGCTCATGGTTGTTAAGATCTCATTAAAATATAAAAACTTAATCAAGTGTAATATTATTATTTTTATTATTATTATTTATTATTAAAATTTTGTATACTAGCGTTCAGTTGTTTTATATTATTTAAATACGGAATATCTCCTTCTCATCATTGCAGAGCATCAAAACTTTATTTGGAACCAGATTTTTCATCTTTTAGTGAATTGTACCGAGTTTTTCAAGAAGAATACAGAAATAGCAACATTGAATTCATTGCCGGAAGAGACTTACTTGTCAATGTAATAGAAGAACTGAACATTCCTTATTTAGACCTCATTAGGTCGCATTCGACCTCTGTTCATCTTAAAATGTACATAATATTTCGTAAATGTTCATAATGTACGTTATGTTCGTAAATATTGTTAACTTCATTTGTAATAATACTAACATCCCAAGTAGTTTCAGCAGATCAATTATTTTTCCTCTTCTTAAAAAAGGGGATAAAAATTTAGTTGCTAATTAAAGGGGGATTTCGTTTTTAGACTCCATGTCGGAACTATTTGCTGGTTTACTTCTCCAAAGACTGGAAAGGTAAACAAAAATAACGTATTGAACGAATTCCAGCACGGTTCCGTAAAGGTTATTCGACTGCTGACAACATTTTCAATTTTGTAATAGAGAAGAAGTGGAAGATTTGTATCACTGTGTGGGTATCTGTCCAGTCTTGACGGAATATAGAGTTAAGTGGTTGGGGAAAAAGATTTTGTCTCTTTCTGAAGTGATATTTTTGTTGAATGGTGGTGGCGGAAGCTATTATTTTCTTTTCATATTACCGCTTATAAGTTTCGGGCTAATTAGTGAATATAATACATAAAAAAAAGGTGATATTATTTGAGCCTTTGCTGAATTCCTTTTTAATTTGATTTGTAAATATATTAAGCAACTCTAAGCTGACAGTTATTAAGATAATAATCCATTCAGAAACGTTAATGAATTAAAAATATCCTATTCACAAATACAAAATCCTCACTTCTCCTACAAATATATGAGTTCACATCGTGTCTCGTTTATTTTTCAAAAAATAGTACTTATAGTGTTTGTACCTGTACCAAAATTTGCATAAATAAAGTGTACAGTGCAGAGTTCAATATATCTTGCAACGAGAAAATAAGGTGAAAATTTTGTTACATTAGAAGCGACTGAAACCTGATTGCGCATGAAAACTACATAGATGTGACGCACTCAGTGACAGAGTAGTAGAGATAAGAGGTTTGAGGTTTTACGCGGCATCATATATGATGTAAGGTATGGACGTAATGCTGATAGTCATTTTTATCCCTCTAGTATTATCTCTGGTTTGTACACAACCTGTTTATCTATAAGAACTGCTGTTACTGTGTACTATTTAAAAGTTATTTATTATATGTGTTGTATTGTTCTCTATTTCTGCGGCCAGTTGTACAAATCATTGTTTGTTAAAAGTTACCAATACATGTATGTCTGACGGTTTGAACATTTCTTCTAGCCTTAAAGGGATTTTCAACCAATAAGGGTTTTGAAAAGGAGCAGAAGTTCTCCAGAATTTAAACAAGACGGATACAAAAGATATCAAATTGGACCAAGTGAGTTAAATATGAATTCACTTTGTACTGGAGTCCGAAGTGGGCAAGATTACTAGGGGTGTTCTGTATTTCTGCGGCCAGTTATACAAATCATTTGTTTATTAAAAGTTACCAATACATATATGTCTGACGGTTTGAATATTTCTTCTATCCCTAAAGAGGATTTTCAACCTATAAGGGTTTTGAAAAGGAGCAGAAGTTCTCCAGAATTTAAACAAGACGGATACAAAAGATATCAAATTGGACCAAGTGAGTTCACTTTGTACTGAAGTCCGGAAGTGGGAAAGATTACTATGAATGAATTGATGTCTGGCTTTAGTGCTCTTCTTGATTCAAAAAATTATGCCACTAAGAATGACCTTACTTTTATAGAAAAAAGATTGCAAGAGGCGCACGAAGAAAACACGGCGGTGAGAAAAGAGTTGAGGATTTCAAAATTAACACAAAGAAAAGACGCCTATTTGGATAATCTCGAAAATTATGTGTAAAAACCTTATTTTTCGTGGGCTCGATTTGAAAAAGGAAGAAGATTATTAAAAAAGGTAAAGTTATTTTGTCATGAAGTTAGGGATAGACACAGAAAAGTTAAATTTGATAGAAGCCCTTCCCTTGGGTCGTTCTGAAGGCGATAATCAAGCTGTAATCGTGTATTTCACTAGTTACCAGGATACTGTTTTGGTTCTCAAAGAAATTAGACGTTTGGAAGGCACGGCCTTTGTGGCACATAGAAATTATGCATAGGCATAATTATGCATAGAACAAGAAGGAAGGGAAGAAACCCGGTGGCAGTGAGGAATGAAATAAAACGTCTGAATAGGGATGTAAAGGTATTTTTACGAGGTGATATTATGTTTATGGAGAGTTATAAAATTGAATGAAATGATTCAACTGTTCTCAGTTACAACGGTGTTGAAGATGGGGTGAAAAAACTGAACGAGCTTTGTCATTTGGAGATGTGTGATGTGGCGAAATTTGTAAGTGGACAACAATTGAAACAAGATGATGCTGGGTCTAAATCAGTTAAAAATGAGATGAGTTTGTCAGTCAGAAGGTAAATTCTTTTAGTGATAGTTTTTTTAAAAGTTCTATATTATAATACTATAAACGGGCTGAAAAGAAATAGAAATAATTTTGATGTTTTAGATTATATTAACGAATTTGATATATTTATGTTGTCGGAAATACACGTTGAAATTATTTTGTTTAAAAACAATTTTTCACAATTTGAATTAGTCTGGGTTGCTGCTTATAAAAATAATTTATTTGGTCGCGGAATCGAAGGATTTGTGTTTGGTTATAAAAGAAATAGTTGCAAGTCTAATTGTATTTATTTCACGAAATTTGATACAAATTATATTATTACTGTAGTGATAAATAACAAGCCAGTGTTTATTATTCCAACTTATTTAAGTTCAGCGAATTGGGAGAAAGAATTTAATGATATCAATCAGTTATTAAATCAAAATGATTACCTTCAGTTATTTGTATAGGAGTTGTAAATGCAATAATAGCTGAAGCACAAATTATACCTGATGAAATATTTGTACATTCAATGGAATTTAATGGAGCAATCTGTAACAAATTTAGAAAATCCTAAGATTGTAAATCTTAAATTTGACGATTGTAAATATGACGCAAGGGGCCGGAAGTTAATGGAGTTTTTTGATTGTTTTAATCTGGTTGTACTTAATGGGCCTACTACCTTAATGTTCAAGGGAAGTATACTTTTATTAGTTCTGTCGGCTGTTCGGTTTTAGATTTATGCGCGGTTTCGTCTAATTTAGTTTCAGGTATAAAGGATTTTGCACTTGACAAAAAAATATTTTTTGACCACATGCCAAAGTTTTATCTGTACGTTGTAATGGTGTGTCTATAATATTCTGCCTCTTTTGCCTAAACTTCATTGGAATGAAACTATGAAAAGCAGCTGCAGGAATAAACTCGAAAGGAAGTCATGTTTTCAATCTGTTAAATTTTCCTTGTTTGCCGATGATGTGAAAGTATTTCTTTCAATTAAATCCTTAAATGATGCTCTATTACTTCAGGACTCTTTAATCAAGTTGCAACGTTGGTGTTTGGCTAACAACATGAATTTAAACATAAACATAAGGTAATGACTTTTCATAGAAATTCAA
Organism: Triatoma infestans; assembly: GCA_011037195.1. NCBI lineage: Eukaryota > Metazoa > Arthropoda > Insecta > Hemiptera > Reduviidae > Triatoma > Triatoma infestans. Next base: position 33,564 of record JAAEAF010008879.1, on the reverse strand, counting down.
ATCCTTTAAACTACGATTGTAAACTATTTTCCCTTCTTTTGAGTAGAGTTGAACAAGTTAAGGATCTTGGCATAATTTTCGACAGTAACTTAACTTTTGGCTCTCATATTGCTTCGATTATAAGCAAAGCCAATAAGTGTCTCGGTTTTATAACCAGAACAACTCAACACTTCAAAAATAGCTGTTCTTTAGTCACCTTATTTAAAGTAATGGTCCGGCCTTTGCTCGAATATGGTTCTTTAGTATTGTCTCCTTACCAATCAAACGTAGTCGAACAAACTTGAAGCTGTTCAAAGAAGGTTTCTCCATTTTATTTGGTATAGGAAAAGTGATATTCATCATGTGGTACCGTATGATATTAGTATGGATTGTCTGACTCTACAACCTCTTGATAATAGGAGATTCAACATTGATTGCATATTTGTTTTTAAACTCCTAAATAATGTTATAAATTGCCCCGACTTACTCAGCAAACTTAGTAACATTCATGTACCTATGAAGAGTACTCGTCAGAGATTAATGTTTTCCAAAACCTACAACGCAACAAACTATGCAAATTTTCGTCCTCTGTCACGAATAATGAACAATTGCAACAAATTATCTACTGACTGTGATTTTTTGTTTTAAATATAAATAATTTTAAAAAGAAATTGTTACAGTTAATCACTTATAGTACATATTAATTATCTATTTTTATTTTATTTTATTATTAGTTTTTTCAGTGTTTTATATACATATATATATTTACATGTTCTCGTTTATTTTTATATTTGACAATGTACTAGTAATTGTATTGTTATATATTGTAACTGGGCTTTCACCCGTTTGAAATAAATAAATAAAATCCGGCTTCCGAAGGACTTTCAGTAATGTGGGCTGAACCCCAATTTTCTAATCCCGATTTAGACTCTCCTTTTACATTCGATGACATGTCATTAGTGCTGAGCCAAGCAAAAAATAGTAAAGCGCCGGGCCTAGATAGGGTCCCATCAGAATTTTTTAAGCGTTTAATAAGTTTTATGAACGCTTAAACGTGGTGCTGTCGAACTTTGGAAAATCAATAGTGTTTCCAATTTTCAAAAAAGGGGATGTGCAATCACCTTGTAATTATAGGGGAATTTGCTTTGTAAATTCTAAATGCAAAATTTATACAGCGCTCTTAAATTTGAGATTAACAACTTGGATGGAAAAAGTGAGTATATGAAAGACGCACAGCCAGGCTGGATATAGAAAAGGTTATTCGGCTATGGACCACATTTTTGCGCTCACTAGTATTGTTAAATTAAAATGGAAACAACCAAAGAAAAAAGTGTATGCTGTATTTGTGGATTTTAAAGCCGCATTCAATAGCGTTGATCGCAACGCTACATTTTATAAATTATATACCTTGGGTCTATCCAATAAGTTTGTTAACGCTGTCGAAAGTTTATACTGCGATACTGAAGCCTCTGTATGGTGCAATGGCGGCCTGTCTTCAAGTTTTTCCACAAAAGCAGGGGCAAGACAAGGATGCCTGATTAGCCCGCTTCTTTCACTTGATCTTCCGGAATATATAGGTGCTGGACTTATTGTTGTTAAAACGAAGTAAATACCCTATTCTACGCGGATGACATGTTTTTGCTTGCAGATGATGCAGGAGTACATCAGTTAATGATTCGAAGACTAGAGGAATTTACTGATAATTGGAAACTTAAAGTTAATTTGGAAAAAACTAGAATTGTTGTTTTCAAAAAAATGGGGGAAAGAATAGTTCACGTGAAAAATGAACCTATTGAAGTGGTTCAGAGCTATAACTATCTAGGTGTAAATTTAAATTCCACCTTGAAGAAAAGTTTGTGGCTGGCAAGCGCACCATAGGCAGCCTTTGGCATAATTTTATTAGGAATAAGTATATTAGTGTCCGTGTTAAATTTCAAATTTTCAATGCAGTAATGCAGTGATGAGTGCCGGAATGTGTTATGGATGCGAGGTTTGGAGTCACGAATTGTACGAAGGTGTTGAAAAATTACAAAGATTTTTTATTAAAAAATGATTTAGCTTGCTCACTAATTCCCCTTCTTATATTATACTTGTAATTCCTAATTTATACTTGTAAAGTAATGCCTATTTTTTCAGGCGGGCTTAACGTCCAACTACCAAATTAGGTTAATTTATACTTGTATTTTGTACTTGTGGCTGGGTTATAAAATTATATTTATATGATAAATTATTTAGTGTGTCATATGGTGTAACAAGGAGAGCAAGGAACTGACTTTTATCCACTTCTTCTAGGTATTATAATTATATTTATTTTATGTTTCATTTTATATTAATTCATTTTTTTAACCACTAATGTATAAATAAATATTATACTTCTAGTGAATGAATAGTTTAAAGTCTACCCAGGTTGCTGAATTACTAATTGAATAAAAGTTCAGTAGTGATAGCTAATCCGAAGTTAACATGTACATATTGTGAGGAGAGGTGAAGATAAATTGAACTAGCTGCAATATCTATAAATAAATGCGAATGGTTTGTTATACCTGACCCAATTAAAGTTATAAAGATGCATAAGAGTTGCTGGGCTATTAGACTATTACGAATGGAATGAAATCTATTACAAAAGTTGGAGACTTTCGTAAAATTGCAATTTCATTGAACGACAAATTAAGAAATAAGTATATGGATGTTAGGAAAATTTTTGTATTTACACTCATTATCTTGAGTCAACGAACGAAGGAGAGGGCCTTAGATATTACTGTAGGTGAGCATAATAATGAAATATTTCTAATAAATCGCATTAAAAAATTAGAAATTCGTATTTCAGCTATAACTGAAATTAGTTTAACTGAGGTCGGATAAACACTTTTTGTTACATAAATTTAATGGCAAACAAGAAGCTTCGGGTAGGATCGAGTCCTTTAAGAAAGAGTGCATTAGATACAAAATAGAAAAGGCTTCAACCAAAAAGCCTTAAGCGTTGATTGTTTTTGGAAGGTAATGCTAAAGAGTGGTACATGTCAAATTCAATTAAGTTATCTTTGTTATATTGGGAGTGTTGGAAACAGCCATTTTTATTAGTGTATGGAAAGAAAGGCTGGGAGCCTTGCGTGTTGCATTTAATTATAAATATCTGCTTGGTTCACTAATTGATTTTGTTATAAAAAAAAAGAAAGGTTATTACTTGAGGCGCATAAAAGTATTCCAGAAATATTCAGAATTTATCAAATAGTTTGTAATTTACCATTAGAGGTACAAGATAGATTACAATGAGAAAAAATTAAAACAGTAAATGATTTAATTGAAGCATTAAAAATATGCGGTGATTCCTATGTAATCCCCCCAAAAAAGTATATGCTAATAACAAACCATCTGTTAAACCGGCTGATCTGGAAAAAAACCATGCTCAATATGTGAATCCATGGGCCTTAAAAATCGTTACCATCCGATTCAAATGTAAAAATAAGGTAATCCACTCTAAACTGAAAATTAATTTCCACGAGTTAGCGGAAGGAAGTGAAGACGATTCATTTAAACTTGAAATAAAGGATGGTAATTCACAAAAACACTTAGATGGCCCTCGCAAAACTGCACCACATTTATTGATTAATAAAAGTACTAGTAGATAAAAGGAAACTTGTTAGAGCTGTTTATGACAATGGTTCAACCTGTTCCCTTATAAATGCAAAAATTGTTGATTTATTGAGAACTAAATTAAGTAGTAATAAAAAGCTTTAAAAACAATTAGTGGTGTGAATTTTTGCGAAAGCCGGGCCAATCTGCATTTAAAAAGTGGAGGCATAGAATTTAACATTGAATTTAATTGTGATAAAAAATAATAATTTTAATTATGATTTATTGTTAGGCCTCGATGCAATAAAAAAATTTAAATTAATGCAAGAAGAAAATTTAATGATAAAACAAAAATAGGGTAATAAAATTATAGAATTAAATGAATTTGCAGTTCAAACCATATCAGACAATAAAACAAACGATATTTTAAAAAATAGCACATTATTTACCAATAAGATTAATAATTTAAGGTCCGATCAATATACTGAGGTGAACGAGTATTGTAAGGAACATTTAGCTCATTTAGATTCCAAGAAACAACATTGCATACAAAACTTAATGTAAGAATATCACATATCTTACGCTAAGAATAAGTTTGATGTAGGCGGGGTAAAAGGTACTGAAGCAGTTATAAAACTGAAAGAAGATAAGGTGTTCATACCCCGACCAAGCTGAAATAGATACACAAATATCAAAACTGTTGGAACAAGATTTAATTGAAGAATGCAATTCTCCCTTTGTCTCACTAGTAACACTCGCTTCTGAGAAAGAAGATGGCAAAAGAACACGTTTGTCTGTAGACTCTAGGGAGTTGAATAGGATAGTGGTTCCTGAACCTCAACCTTTTCCGAGGATCGAGGATTTGGTAGTTAATGTTGGAAATTGCAATTGGTTTACGGCTTTAGATGTTAATTCAGCTTTTTGGTCGATACCACCTAGACTAAAAGACCGTAAGAAAACTGCTATATAACTCAGAAATATCATTATCAGTGGAAAGTACTTCCATTTGTTTTTAAACATTCACCAGCGACCTTCAAACGGGTGTTATCAAATATAATTCGAAGATATAAATTGGAAAGATTTTGTGTTAATTATATCGAAGTTATGACACTATCTCCAGGAAAACTACCATTGCTACGTCAGCAGCAGCTGGTAGCATATAAATACTCCCACCGGCCAGCAGGCAGGCAGTTCTAAGCTCACCACCGTACAGTACAGTTCGAAGTTGTCTATAGTGTTAACCAGTGCATTAAATTATTGTAATCATTATTGTATTGTAATTTTAAATAAATCTCTTTTTAAAAACTCAACTCCGGGTTTTTGAACTATAACTGGCGCCCGAACAGGGACTGCGAAGGCTTAAGTCAAATAGTGCGACCACTTGTCTCACGTGCGACCATTTGTCTCACCACATCAAAGAAGACTTGAAGCTCCCACATCAGTGGCTTGTTCGCAGTACTCGACCCACAAGAACCAGGACCATCCTCAGGCGATAAAAGAAAAGCAAGCTGGCGAGTCAACAACAACGTTTAAAGACTGTAAGTAACTCCTCTAAATTAGTCATTCCTAAAGAGACCATCCCTGAAATAGCCCAAATAAACTACAAAATCTCCAAAGAAGACTACGACCACATCCCCTACTTTGACGGAAACCCTTCTGAGCTAGCGTTCTTCTGCGAGATTGTCGAAAGTGCGTTCGCCACAGTCTGCGCAGAAAACATAATTGAAAGAGATTATAACCATAATATTCTTTTTATAAAAGTTAAAAGTAGATTACTAGGACCCGCTAGAAACATACTCCTCTCACATAACGTAGACCATCTGTTAAATTTATTAAAATACTTGAAAGAGAGTTTCGCTGACTCGAGATCTTACGAGATACTCAAAGATGAGATTCTACAAACTAAAATGCACGCTAGAGAGTCTCCCATTGACTTCGTCAATAGGATACAGGAACTACGTAATTTAGTGTATATTAGACTTAAACTAGACGGACTCACAGCGGACGCCCTGAAACAACCGAATCATACGTACGGCGTCCTGTGCTCCCCTCCTATCGAAAACTCCATTGACGAACACATATATGATCAAATCTTTGCCCACCTGTCCGACATAATAAAAGAGAAATTTCCAACAGTCAAAATTAAACGCTACTACGCCAAAAGACTAGACATAACAGACCCCTCTGAACAAGAAGAAACTATTCAAAACTATCACGTTGGCAAAACTGCACACCGTGGTATACATGAAGTGTACAGAACCCTAACTAAACGTTACTACTGGCCAAAAATCCTAGAACATATAACAAAAATAATTAACAACTGTTCCCTTTGTAAGGAAGTTAAATACGAACGCAAACCAATTAGACAAGTTTACGAAATTACCCCTACACCTTCTAAACCATTCGAAAAACTCCAAGGAGACATATTGCATTACGACGGAAAGCAAATTTTCACTATGATAGACTGTTTTTCAAGAAAACTATATGGTTATCTGATCAAAACGGCATCCGCAAATGAAATTGTCAATTCACTAGAAAACTACCTCAGCATATTCCCGTGCCACAAAACGATTCAATTTGACAATGGTACGGAATTTAAAAATGGACTGGTAGAGAATTTCTTAAAATACAATAACATAGAAACACACTTCACGACCCCTAACCACTCAGACTCCAACGGACTGATAAACCGAGCACACTCAACCCTCATAGAAATTATGAACATAGTAAACAGACAAAAGAACTGCCCCATATACAAAACTCTAAGATTAGCTTTAATAGCATACAACAACTCTATAAACTCTAACCTGACTATGACACCTAATGAAATTACTTTCGGGATACAGCCCAATACATACGCAGAAGACCTAATTCTAGAACAACGAGTCAAAGAATATCATGACGACAGGGAGTTAATATCTCGCGTAATAAAAGAAAAAATTGACAAAGAAAAAGAGACCCGTACAAACAAACTAAACAAAACTAGGGAGAAAGTCGAAATACCCGAGGGAGAAATATTTATTCGAGATAAACAATATGGAAAAGCCAAACCCAAATTTAAAAGAGGAAATTATTCCAGGGAAACAAAATTAGCCACAGTACAAAGAAAATCATTCAAAATACATCCTAACCTACCAAAGCGACCAGAAAGTACACAAACATAACTCTTGCTGTTACAGATAAGAGCAATGACTCACCATCCCACATGCTGACAGCGGGAAAGGTAGCAATCATACACATACTGCAGCTGCTGACGGCGGGGAATGTAGTCACCAGCCTAGAGATAACTGACCTGACTCATGGACCTGGAATTTTGCCTATTGCATTTAACCCAGCTTACGTCACAGACAGTTACTATACGTTTATATATATCGCTAACGTGCAATTAATTGACATAGAATTAGATAAGACCTTTACCGTTATCAGCACTACGTACCAACTCAATAAGACGAACCAAATAAAATCACTCTTTAAATACTATTACTACCTTCGTAATAAACTAGATCACTTAACCCTTAACAAATCCAGAACGAAACGCGGACTCATTAATGGCCTAGGTAAAGCCATTTCCTGGTTAACCGGAAACATGGACAGTGACGACAAGGAACGATACGACAAAGTCATCAACACTATTGAACGAAACAGTTTTCACCTCCAAAATAACCTAAAAAACCAATTGGCAATAAACAAGCGGGTAATTGAAGAATTCAATCACGATATACAGATTATACGAACCAACAATGACAAAATGACAACCTTCTTCTCCAACCCTATAGTTAGCCAAATTGAACTTAATCAGCAATTTAATTCTATCCTCTTTAACCCGGTCCTTATCGCAAACAAAATTGACGACATGGAAAACTCTCTAGAATTCTGTAGGTTAAACACTATCCATTCTAGCATCTTTCACTCAAAGATCTTGAGTCACTACAAAGATCTCACAACGTAACCTTCACAACCCCTGACATAGAAGCACTTTGGCAATTAAGCAAGGTACACTGCTCAATAAAAAATTGGAACATCTACTACTTTATTAGCGTTCCCCTAAAAACCTCTTCCTTTGAGACGTACTTCCTCTTATCCTATCCTATAGAGAAAGACAACCACCACCTGACAATTCATGTCCATCCACCTTTGATCCTAAAAATCCAAGATGAGTTATTTACAGCCACCTGTGAAGAAATCAACAGCGCTACGTACTGCCACAACAAAACCAGCATCCAAAACGATTGTATTCGCCAAGTCATCACCAACATCAACCTCGTAGCATGCAAGACGGTATACACATCAAGTGCACCTTTTATCAAATACATCCCTTTTGTGGACCACTTTTTAACTTTCAGGACCAATAGGATCGTAATAAGAAAGGACAACCATAATGACACTATATTCTTGACCAACACTAGCCTCATAAAATTAAACAAAGACGAAACTCTACTAGACAGCAAGGCCATACCCATATACAAGGATTCCAAAGGCATTGTGACAACTACACAAGTGTTCACTCACACCAACATGAACATATCTTTTGAAAATCTGCACAAAATCAACCTAAAGATGGAACCACTGGAATTACTAGAAGAAACACCCAGGGACTCGGCACATCTCTACTACTTTATTATCATTCCAATACTTTTACTACCGTTGCCCCCTTTGTATGTTTACTATGTCTGTAGAAAGAAGATCCAACAGAAGGAGCACCAACCATCACCTACACCTCGACATATCTACCCTGGACTTCCGTGTCAATTGTCGCAGGAGCTCCAAACTTGAGGAGGGAGGAGTTATGACACTATCTCCAGGAAAACTACCATTGCTACGTCAGCAGGAGCTGGTAGCACATAAATACTCCCACCGGCCAGCAGGCAGGCAGTTCTAAGCTCACCACCGTACAGTACAGTTCGAAGTTGTCTATAGTGTTAACCAGTGCATTAAATTATTGTAATCATTATTGTATTGTAATTTTAAATAAATCTCTTTTTAAAAACTCAACTCCGGGTTCTTGAACTATAACTTCGATAACATATTAATTTTTTCTACGTCTTTTGATGAACATGTAAAACATATTCAATTATTTTTGAACGCAATAACACAGGAAGGGCTTAAATTAAAATTGACAAAATATTCTTTCGCAAAACATTCAGTGAAATATCTAGAGCATACAATAAAAAATGGCGAAATCTCTCTATTAAAAGATAATCTTATTGTAATAAAGCAGTTTCAGCGTCCAACAAACAAAAAGATAGTTCGTTAGCTTTAGGGAAAATTAATTTCTATCGAAAATTTAGTGATCAGTGTGCCCACAGACTTACTCTATTACATACTTTATTAAGAAAGAATGAAACATTTGTCTGGACGGCAGAATGTGAAGAATGTTTAACGGAATTAAACAATACCTGTCTTCAACTCCTATATTAGCCATTTATGACACTGACAGGGATGTTGTGATAGAGGTAGATGCAAGTCGTTTAGGTATAGAAGCGGTGTTAAAACAAAGCCAACAAGACGGAATCCTACATCCAGTGGCATATTTTTCAAAGAAATTGACTCCTGGTCAAATGAAGAAGGAAATAATGTATTTGGAATGCCTTGCGGTAAAAGAAGATATTGGCAACATTATTTGATCGACAAAGAATTTATTGTCACTTCTGATCATAATTCTTTCCTTGTCCGTGCGTCTGTTCCTCGGGTCTTGCGGTAAGCTTCTTCTAGGCCCCTCCTTACTGACATCACAAATTCCTGTACCGTTAGTTCCGGGTTTTCCGCTGCCACGCTGCAATCGAATGGAAGCTCGAGTTCCCTCCCATGGATTAGGAAATGAGGGGTGAATCCGGTGGAGGAATGTGGCGTTGACCTGTATGCCATAAGCACGAAGGGCACCCAACGGTCCCAATCCCTTCCATCCCGTCGAACCACGCACGCCCGGGAATCTCCAAGGGTTCGGTGCAATCTCTCCACCATCCCATTGCCCTGAGGGTGGTACGCGGAAGTTTGTAGCTTTTTGATGCCTAGCATTTTGCAGGCGGCCCGAAACAGACCAGACGTAAAATTGCGTCCTTGATCTGTGAGGACTTGCTGCAGAGCTCCATGACGTAAAATCAATCCCTCAGCGAACGCTCGCGCCGTCTCCTCTCCTGACTGGTCTTTTATAGGGATCGCTTCCGCGTACCTTGAGAAGTAATCGATAAAAGTTAACAAATAACGGTTTCCCGACGAGCTCAATGGAAGTGGTCCTACTATATCGAGCGACACTAATTCAAAGGGCCTGGAGGCTCTATATTCTGGAGCAAGTGGGACATGCAATCCCACCGGTGATTTACGCTCTTGACATAGACGGCATGCTCTAACAAACTCTTTGATGTGTTTCTCCATTTGTGGCCAGTAAAACTTATTCTTGATTCGTTTTATGGTTCTAGCGGCTCCAGGATGCCCCGACCACGCCGTGCTATGGAATTGGCTTAGTATTTGCTCTCGCAACTTTAGGGGAACTAACATTTTCCATTTAGCACGATCTCTTTTGCCACCCGTCCAATACCATAGGCCGCTTTCCCCTCTCTCAGCGCGTCCCTCCTTGATCACGGCTTGGCACCATTCATCTCGCTCCTTTGCAACAGCTAAGTCCCTCTCATCGGATGAGCCCTCCACTGCAGCCACTGCTCGGCTGAGAGCATCAGCGTTGGAATGCTTCAGACCAGGCCTGTGTACCACATCATACACAAACTCGGAGAGTCGTAAGGCCCAACGAGTTAACCTGGCGGATGGATCCTTCAGACGTAGCATCCATCTTAAAGCAGCATGATCTGTAATAAGCGTAAACCGCCGACCCAGTAGGTAGCAGCGGAACTGGGCTGTCGCCCACACATCCGCCAGCAACTTTCTTTCCGTCGTGGAATAGTTACGTTCAGCCGCATTTAACTGTCGACTCGCGTAGGCCACAGGCCTCTCACACCCATCCCGCATTTGTGATAGCACGGCCCCAAGGGCAACACTAGATGCATCGGAGCTAAAATGAATGGGTCCGCAAAATCGGGGTAAATTAGCACGGATTCTGAACAAAGCGCACTTCGCAGGGAGTCGAATGCTGTTTGCTGTAATTCTTCCCATTTAAATGAAGCGTCCTTCCAAAGCAAGGCGGTTAGGGGTTTGGCAATCGTAGAAAATCCTTTAATAAATCGGCGGTAGTAACCAGCTAATCCTAAAAAGCTTTTAACGGCTTGCAGCGTGTTTGGGATAGGGTAATTTTTAATAGCCTGAATTTTATCTGGATCGGGACACAGCCCATCCGATGACACCACATGACCCAAGTATTTCACCTTGGGTTGTGCGAAATGGCATTTTTCTAAATTTATCTTCAAGTTTGCTTCCTCAAGTTTGCTTCCTCAAGTTTGGCAAGTACATGGTTTAGTCGTCGACAGTGTTCATCCAGGAAGGAGCTGTAGATGATCACATCGTCGAGATAAACGAAGCATTCTTCGCCTTTCAATTCAGCCAATAATTGGTCCATCAGGCGTTGGAAGGTCGCAGGTGCATTGACCAGGCCAAAGGCCATGCGTTTGTACTCGTAATGCCCGCCCATGGTGGAGAATGCCGTCTTTTCGCAATCCCCAGGCCAGATCGGGATCTGATGGTAGCCACTACACAGATCCAGCGTGGAAAAATACTTACTTCTTCCAAGAGCTTCCAGCGTTTCCACGATAAGGGGCAAAGGGTACGCATCTGTCTTTGTAACTTGATTGAGGCCCCGGAAGTCGGTGCAAAAGCGGTATTTAATAGTCCCGTCTTCCGATTTTTTCGGAACCAGCACCATCGGGGCGGCCCACGGACTGGATGAGGGTGCAATCACTCCTTTATCGAGCATTTTCTTTAATTGCTCTTCAATCACGGACTTTTGGTAGAGTGGGACCCTGTAAGGTCGTTTCGTTATGGGACTCTCTTCGCTGGTGTTAATATGGTGAAATACTGGTAATCTACAATCCTCCTTGTTTGGTTCCTCAAATACGGGTATATACTGCCTCAATACTGCTAGTATCTGTTCCTGTTCAGGGCCAGCTAAATGTAGCAGTCTCTTTCGCCACTCCTCTTTTAGCCGGCCAGGTCGGCCACTTTGTATGTTGGTAGTTCCTACAATTCTTACCGCCTCACTAACATGGCCGAGATGGGTCTCCTCCACGAACCCTAAGCGTTGCCCTTTTCCCACATCAATTGGGCCGTTGGTTAGATTGATCGCCCTCACCCAAATCTGCCGCCTTTCAGGGGTATGTAGGCTGCGTGCAATCCGCAGGTCTTGCTGGGGTTGTATTCCAGGCTCGAACAATATTTCGCCTGTGAGTGATTCTTGCACTCTTCCTTGCACGACAGTTTCGCTATATGGAGGGATCGTTACTTTCCTGACTGCTTTCACGAAGACTGCCTTGTCCCTAGGCACTCCCGCCCCCTTTAGCCTCTCCTTGGAACCGGGTTTCAAGGATACCCTCATGTTCTGAGCGTCTACCACCATCCCCATTTTGCTCATCAGGTCCAAACCTAACAAACCATCTCCCTTGGTAGAAATCGGAGCCCTAGGAACCGGTGCTCGACCACCACATCTCCCAGTCTACATTCCACCTCTTGTTCACCCTCGATGGAAATGGCCGTCCCCGTCACTCCAGTTGCCACAAAATGGGGTTTTTTTATAGGCACATGCTTGATCGCTTCCTTAATGATCGAAATTTCGGACCCGCTATCGACCAGTAGCGTTCGCGCGGTCCCAGCTAGCGAGACTACTACCGTAATTCCCTTCGAACATTCTGCGGAGACAGTGGGGACGAGTCGTTGGTTTATGGCCCCTAACTTGACTGAGGACCGGACGGTGGGGCATCCGTGGGTCCGTACCCTTTTGGGGCCACTACCTCTGTTACTGGATTATTACACTGGCATGCGCCTACCGACGATGAAGTTGCTCGCTTAGAGCAGTCGCGTGCATAGTGGCCGTGTTGCCCGCACACATAGCACATAATTTGTGCCATCCGATTCCCCCCCTCGACTGGGTTGTTGGGTACTTCCCTTCGGGGCTGATTCTTGTGGGCGTTGCAGTCTCTTAAGGGGGCTGTTTCGAGCGAAGTGCCCAGTTTGGTAGCAATTAAAACAACTCCCGACTCGCTTTCCTACTGGAGCGCTCGAAGAGCGGGCTATCTCTCTCCGTTGAGACCCCGTTATGGCCCCTACATCACAGCGGTAATTGGTTTGTTGCTGTGCGTTCTCATTTCTCGCCGCCATTTCGATTGCTTGGGGAAACGATAATGGGGGATTATATTGCACCTGTAAACCTACTTCCGGTCTCAGGCCCTTGACATATGCCGCGAGTGTAACCCGCATCGCTTCTTCCCGCGCCCACCGATTTTCTTCAGGCGATCTTATTCCCTTAGGGATAGTTTCTTCTCCTAACTTCCGGCACCGGTCAGCAAACTCTTTAGCGCTTTCACGCGGCTGCTGCGTCAATGAATTTAATTGTAGCAATTTCAGCGCAGGAGACACCACTGGGTCAAAACGTTCCTTAAGGATGCGTTTGTACTCCCCGAACGAGGACGAAGGTTCTAGCAATTCAGGGAAGCCCGCTATACAATTCGCGGCGGCAGCTCCCGTTAACTTCAGCCTGCATATAAGTTTCTTGTCCTGTTCCGTCCACCCCCCGCATTCCGCTACCATCTCAACATTTCGCAGAAAGTTGTCGACCGATTCTTCTTCCTCTCGCCCACCCCAAGGACGTATTAGTCCCTGCATCCCCAGATCTGTTTTCACTTTAGTTTCCCCGAATGCATCCTGTCCACCAGTACTAAGCGCAGATGCATTACGTAATTCTTCATTTTCATGTTTTAATTTCAATAACTCCGCCCTTAACTTCTCTACCGTCTCGGTGTTTTCGAATAATATTGTGATTAAACCCAATCGAAAGACAAGCTTGCGCTAAAAAAAATAAGCCGTCACACGACCCCGTAATCCTACTAGTTCCAATGTTATGGCTATTTATATAATTTATTTATTTTTTATTTTATTATTATTATTAATTTTTTTTTTTACCCTACCTACCTTATGTTTTCTAGAAACAACACCAAAAAAATCAGGAAAACATTGAATGATCACTCAAACGCCCAGAATTGGGCGAGCGTCTCCCAAGGTCAAACCAGTAGGCTTCACCCAGTGGTTTGAAGTTATTCTCACTAATTTAATAAATTAACCTTTGCGCTTGAGTTAGTCACATATCACATCAGAAACTCATATATTCGTTGCTACGCTAATTTAAATGTTAAATTTACACAAAATTTTAGTGGGTGTATACACAAGATTTTTTTTTTTTTTGTGTACCCAAAACCTGACACCAGTTGTAAGGAGTGGGCTAGGGAAAGGGAATGGGAATCATAATAAATGGCTCTACTAAAAGTACCTATATATTAACGAAAATAACTCTGTTTATAAACAAAAGAAATACGTAACTTGATGTGCAAAAGAAAAGATTACTTATACAGTTTACACAGAAAGAAATTAATTAACGGAACATATATACACAAACGAAATCGAACTACAAATAACACTTCTTAGTTCTCTTGATAAACTAAAGAGAGTCTCTCTCCGACACGTAAAATACAAAAGTACGTACATACGTTTTATACAATTAAGACCCTGCCAGTCTGGGCGAGGTGAGGGATGCAGCGACACTCTGACTGTCGAACTATCTCAGCCAGCGTCACAGGCCCTACTGACCTACTGCCTGCTCCGTATACTCCCACACCAACAGCCGAGCTGGCCATCCCCACTCCACTTACTTACAAAAAATACTTAAAATCTAAAAAATATTTAATATATATAAATAAGTATACTTATATTTATAATCTATTAATCAGATAATGTATATCAGTCAAGGAAGAGTTTACATTGCATTTGGAATTGACTTTTCTTTAATATAAATTGAGAAAAAATAAAACAACAAAATGAAAATCAACCTTTATGAGAGGGAAGGATACATCAAATAGACTTATATAAAACAAATAAGTGAAAGTTCAGTAATAAAAAACATAATCAAACCTGAAATATTAAGATAACATTAGATAAGATTAGATAACATAATTAAGAAAAAATATAAGTATATACAAGTATTTGATCACAAATATTTCATAATTACAGGGAAAAGGTACGGTGCGAGGGATTTAGTTTATGGAATGTTGTGCTTGAAGGATAGAAGAAAATCAGTAACTGCGTTTTTAAACTGGATTCTGGAGAGATAAAAAATATCTAGTTCGGAACTAAGTTTATTCAGTAATCTTAATGATCGAGGTATTGATGAATTGTAGGAGTAGTGATTTCTATAAAATTTTATGAAGAAAAGATTTTGACAGGGACTTGAAAGGTCACTGAGGATAGTAACTCAGAGCTGTCTATTAGGCCATGGATAATATCATAGACCAGTAGCAAATCGAATAATTTCCTCCGATCTGTACAAGTTAGCAATCTGAGATGGTTTCTGAGAGTTGTGTAGTCTAATTCCTGTCTGGGGATGTTAAGTTTGAATGCAATCAATCTTAGAAATTTATTTTGAATATTTTCAATAGTTTCATGTGATAAAGAAACTTAGGTGACCAAACAGGGGAGCAGAATTCCAGGTGAGATCTGACTAATGCACAATACAAGAGTTTGAGTGAATTTAGATCCCTGAATTGGTTGGTATTCCGAAAAATAAAGCTAGCATTTTATTTGATTTAGCAGATATGGAGTGTATAGGTCATTAAAAGTCATTTTGGAGTCAAATATGACTCCTAGATCACGGATAGAAGTTACTCTGTTTAAATTAGTCACTTCTAATTTGTAAGAAAATTCTATTGGGTTAGAAGATCTGCTGAATGTAATGACAGAGCATTTAGATATGTTCGTTTTGAGTAAATTTTGATCGCACCAAGTTTTGAAAAGTTCAAGATTGTTTTGCAGATCGAGAGCATCTTTAACTTATTAACTGGATGGAATATTTTAAGGTCATCAGCGAATAGTAACACTCTGACGTTATGAAATACATTGATTACATCATTAAAATATATTAAAAACAATAGAGGTCCGAAGTGGGAACCTTGGGGCACTCCAGAAGTTGCTGTGAATTCATCAGACAGGCAAGGTCCGATTTTTACTCTGAGAGTCCTGCCTATCAAGTAGTTTCTTATCCAATTTAGGAGACTACCTTCGACACCGTATGCCTGCAATTTATTTAGTAAAATTTTATGCGAGACGGTGTCAAATGCTTTAGCAAGGTCTTTGTAAACTGCATCTACCTGTAAGGAGCCTGAGTCTAAAGTATTCATAATTAACTGTTCGTAAGTAACAAGATTTGAAGTAGCTGAACGCCGTTTGAAGAATCCATGTTGTGAAGGTGATATGAAGTAACTGAAGTGGGATGTCAGTTTTTGGATAATTACTTTTTCAAAAATTTTAGGTATTACAGAAATCTTAGTGATTGGTCGATCATTTTTATTATTTCTTTTGTCGCCGTTTTTATGGATAGGAACAATAATAGAGTTCTTCCAAAATTGAGGAAATTGCCCGGACGATAGACTTGAGTTGAAGATATTGCATAATGGTTCATCCAGAATATCAGATAATTCTTTACAAAAAGTTGGGGAATAAGGTCTGGTCCTGAACCTTTTGAAACATCCAGGGTCTCGAGCGCATTTCTAACCTCCTGCTTTTCAATCCTGATTGTACTGAGAAAACAAATATCGGAGAAACTATGAGATGGAACATTGCAGAATTCATCGTCAATGTAGACACTTGAAAAGTATAACGAAAACAGGTTACATAATTCTGGTCTATGGATTAGCTTTAATAGAATCAAGAAAACATGAGTCTGGGAAGCAATGATTATCTTTAAGGGAATATATATAATTCCAAAAAAGCTTTGCATTTTTTTTTAGGGAAAACTGTACATTCTTAATATAATCACTATAATCTTTTTTCAGTTGTTTTTTGCACTCATTTCGAAGTTTTTTGAATTTGTTGCAATCCGTTAGTGCAGTGGACACTTTAAAGATTTTATGAGCCACTTTTTTCTCCTTAATTAAAAATCTGAGTTGTTTTGAATACCATTCCGGAAAAGTACTATTGAAAATTTTAATTTTTGGGACAAACTTATCAATGGTGCTGTACAGGGTGGTGTAGAACTGAGACACAAAGTCATCCAGATTGTTTAATGTGCAGGAAGACAGAGTTGAAAGTTTATTTTTAATTCGCTTGAGATTTCAGAATAATTGCATTTTTTTAAATTGTAATGATAAAGAGGGAGATGTGAGTTAGCTTTTCTAGTGGGAATTTTGACATAGAACTCTAAGGGTGGATGGTATAAGTCAGAGGGTAAAAGGGGATCATTAGGAGAGTTAATTGACTGTAACTCTAGGTTTGTATAAATTAAGTCTAGCATACCGCCATAGACATTGGTAATGTTATTGCACTGTTTAAGTTTTAACAAATGAATTAAACAATTGTTTAAGATTAAATATTTTCCATCGTTAACTGATGTACCATGGTTCAACTTACTTATGCTTAAATTAAAATCACCTATAACTAAAAAACTAGCATCAGGGTATTGCAAGTATAAGTGTTCAATTTCTGAGCAAAACCTATTATACACACTACTACTGGAAGATGGTGGGATGTAAACAATAGCCACTACAAGTTGGTGATATTTAAATTTGAATAGAACGAATATTTGTTCTAGATCCTGGAAAACTGTGTCTAAACGACGAACACTGTAGCACGACTTTACAGCTAATACCACACCACCACCTCTACATTTTTTACTTGTGTGACTAGAACGATCACAGCGAAAGACTTTATACTTACTTAGGCACAATTCACTAGTTGCTACGTATCAGTCAACCATGTTTCACTTAATAATAATATATCACAATCGAGTAATTGAGCAGAGATACTAAATTCGTCGAGTTTGGTATTTAAGCCTCTGACATTTTGATAAAAACAACTTAATGTGAATGAAAACTTGAGTTTTTTGAAATACATGCTTCATCGGTTGCTAATAAATTGCAGGTATTAGAATTACTGCTAGTATTAATTATTCTGGGGATGCCTTTGATATGCTTTATTCTTAAGTTTTCTTCTCCGTTTTTTATTCTTTCTTGCAGTTCATTAAGAACCGTTTTGAATTTCAGTTGTCTTTCCGTTTTGTCAAGAGAAAGTTTCATGGGAGATTCTAAGAAATGACACAGTTTAATAAATTCGTGAGCGTCAGAAGGGCTGCTACAAACGACTTTAAGGGGCCTAGGTTTATTATTCACTTGAGATTTTCCCAATCTGTAAACTCGGACGACACTGATTTTTTCAAATGGCACTTCAGTTCTATTCTTAGAAATGATTGATTCAATAAATTGTTGATCTGCAGTGTTTCTATCTGCCACATTCGAAGACTGTAATTCTGGAGCGTTAAACAATATAACATTGTTCGCTCTTCTATTTCGTTCGTTCATTTCAGCTATTAACTCTTCTTGGTTTATGTAATTAAGCCTAGATACTGTGTCGCATAGAAGCGATGTACGAAGAAAGCTGGTCCTTTAACTCATTCAGCATTGCTTTTATATTCGGAAGGTCTTTAAGACCAATATCACATTCTGAACATAAGAACTTTAAGGGCCTTTTCTGCAGTTTCATACACTTTAGTTCAGAAGACGTTAATCCAGAACATGATGAATGCAAAAGAACTGAACAACCGTCACACTTTATTGCCTCATTTGCTTCTTTTATCTCTTGGACACACTGCACAATTTTTTACACTCATTTTTCATTAAAGAAAATGTGAATATCACTAAAAAATTAAGATACTTTGCAGCGTTGTGTTTACACTAATAAATATTGTACTTCTAGTGAAAGAATCGTTTAAAGTCGACCCAGGTTGCTGAATTACATACTTTTAGAAACTGGTTAGAATACACTTTTTTGTTTTACCTTGAAGCTCCATTTTTCTTATATATTAAATGTATTAAATAATCATTCCGAAGACACATTAACATATATAGTGGCTATGGAAACCATAAAAAAGAAACTTTTTTGATATGGTGTCAACTGGCGGAGAGGTATTATGTCGCGCTAGATCATAACCCAGCTTTAATTTATTGAAAGCAAACACAATGCTTACTGTCTGCAATAAATAATAACAAGATAGAGGATTTAAGTTCTTAGCCAAACACGCCCAATTCCATGAGCAGTTTAATAACTTAAGTTTTAATACAAATTATATTTAACTTAAATTTTGAATGCAAAAAATGTATATTTAAAACAAGAAGTGAATTGTTAAATTCAAATCATAAGTCGTGGCCCCCTAATGGCAATTACAATTGTTATTGTGTAATTTATCTAAAGTCGAAAATGTCTTTCATTTTGTGGCAGAATGCCCCATCCTAGAGTTTAGATTACGTTTTTTGGAAAAATCAGCTTTGTCAGAAGTAGAATTTTTCTTGTTATTGAGTGGATCTGATTGGTCCAAGTTAGTTTTGTACATTATTGTATAGAAATATGTTAGTAGAGACTACATCACCCGGAGTTGGTATTGTGCTTTGGTACTGTATGACGTGTCAGTTAATTCCCTGTACTTTTTTACAATTTTTGTAGGGTTGTAGTAGTAAAATTAATTAGTTTTTTGTTCTTAGCTTCTTTTTAAACAGAGATTTATACCTTAGTATATTTCAATTTGTATTTCATAATTGCGAGCAAAGTGAATCAGGGACTATTTTTTTTTTAATTTAAGGCGCGTCAACATTTACCCAGGAGCCTTCTCAGTGCACTGCCGGCCTCCGGACAGTGTTCTCTCGTTACAGACACTACTGTCCATCACCGGACAGTGAGCTGTAGAGGCTCCTAGGAAGAAAAAATCTAAGGGTAGCACAGCTGGACTCGAATCCGGGTCCTCCGCGTGGGAATCCAGTACGCTATTCCCATCCCTGAACTATTTTCTTTAAATTTGTTGAGAATATCAGGCGGACGAACCGCCTAATACCTGCCTATTGATAGGTGGGGTTCAGAGTGGGGATGATGCAACTGTAAATACTGTGTTAGATTATTATTATTTTTGGTTGCTTTTTTCTTTTTATAGGCTGTTAGAATCTTATTCCAATTTTTTATGGGTTGTTTTGAAATCCAAATGATTGTAAAAACCAATTTACAGCCTGTGTTTTTTATTATACATTAATTATATATATAAAAATACATTTATTTCCTGCGACGTTTCAGCAATACACTTGCCATTATCAAACAGGTGGTTCTGATATCAGAACGTTATTATATCTGTAAGTAATATAGAAATTTGAGATAATACAAATTAATATGAAATATAATTCTTTTATCATATGTCTAAATTTTGTATAATTGTTGGTGGGCAATTGTATTGCTGAAACGTCGCAGGAAATAAATGTATTTTTATATATATAATTAATATATAATAAAAAACACAGGCTGTAAATTGGTTTTTACAATCATTTGGAGTTCAAAACAACCCATAAAAAATTGGATTATTATTATGATAGATGGCCGGGGTGCCTGATGGCTGGGACCTAAGCCTTGTGGCTTTATCCCCCCCGATGCGCCCCATGCAGCCCCTAGTTATCTTCCCCGGTAGCTTCCCGGTCAGCTCTACAATACCCCGATATCCTTAACTCCAACTCGCCTAGGCAACCTGCGAGAGTGTGCCCTCGGCCAAAAACGCGAACCTATACCAGCAAACGGGGACACTGGACATAAATGATACACCTTTTCCCTGACTCCGTCCCTCGCAATCTGACAATGGACAGACGTCCCTCCCTATGTAAACAGTGTCTATACCCCAGTGTGTCCATCACTTACCCCCACCAGGTCCTCAGACCTGTCTTACTGAGGAACAGGATACACTCCGAAACTCCCTGCTTATTCCTTTATAAATCTCTAGCTTGGAGGCACCCCTGCGTGTCCCCCCAGCGTTCTCCAAGACTCTCATCTCCCAAAATCTAATCTGTTTGTCGCGAAACTTCTTCGTGACGGCAAGGGCTGGTTCAGGACCACAAAATGGTAATGATGATCCCTCTCTAGCCAACTGATCCGCCCTCTCATTGCCCTCTATTCCCGCATGTCCGGGTATCCAATAGAAACGCATCTTACCCCTCGAGCCTAAGCCTTCACCTACATTCTCCCACTAGTTTCGAGCTCCACCATGGCTTACTCAAAGCCCTCAGTGCGGCCTGACATCAAAGAAAATCCGCACCTCTTTGATCTCTCCCTGCCACTCCCCCAAAAGGCGGCAGCATTCAATAATGCCCACCATCTCGGACTGGAAGGCAGTGGCCAAACCACCCAAGACCACTGAACTCCCTCTATCCAACTCCTGCAACCTTGCTCCCACTCCTGACAGGCCAATCCCCTCCTGCCTAGAGCCATCTGAACAACAGCGAATAATGCCGTTACCCGGCTCCGTTGGCCTCGTGAGGTTGTCATTCCCTATACTGCCAATACTGATCTCATAATCCCTCTGAAAACCACATTTCTTGCTCGTCTCATCGAGTTTAGATAGCAGTTTTAGATAGAATTGAACATAGTACTCGTGAGCTTTTATCTCTCAAAAAGGATGTTGGTGATAGTGAAACTGAAAATAAAAATGTTGTTTCATCAATAAAATTACTTGATGATAACATTAGCAAGCGTTTCACAAATTTCGAAAAGGATTTTAAAAAGAAAAAGAAAGAAAATTTAATTTTAAAATAAGAAAATCAACAATTAAAAATAGAATTGAACTGTTGCCAGGCAAATATAAATAATCTCACGAATCTGCACTATTCTAATAGAATTAAAATAAAAAATGTGCCGTCAAATGATAACGAAAACTTGTTCGAAAAATTAAAATTAATAAGTACCACTATTGGGTGTAGAAAACGAGATGATGTTGATTATTTATTCAGGGCTAAAAAACACCACTCTAATTTTAACCCGCCAATAATTTTTAAATTCCTCAGAGTAAATAAAGAAATTGAATTCTCTAAAGCATATAGACTAAATAAAACTAAATTATAGAGTGAATTATTTGATGTAACAGAACTTTCATCACAAAAAATTCCAATTTATATTGAAGAGGATATGTGTAAAGAAACTTATGAGTTATTAAAACTGGTAAGCAATTACAGAAGCAAGGAAAGTTAAAATATGTTTGATAACATGTCAATTATTAAAAAACAATTACAAAATTTATTTATTTATTTTTTTTTTTTTTACCATCAATTGGTCGAGAAGTCAACTAATTTTTGTTTTCATATTACAACTAACGGCCAACAAGAATAATTTTCTGATAATTAAAATATGTTTGGGCAAGGAATGGATTAATTCAAATTAGAAAACAGGATCAGTTTGATGTTATTAATATTAGAGAGGTTCAGAACCTAAAGCCAATCGATAAAAACATCGATTTAGTGGAAGATAATTTCAGAAGGTTCTGAAACTGATTGTACTGATAGATCTGATCTAAGTTCATATAAAAAACGAAAAATTATGAACCTGAGAACTCGTACAATACCGACATTTTTTGAACAAAGTGCACCTTCTATGGAACCAAAATACTGTTAATTACAATTCAAAATAGTGATAGTATAATCTCAGGAAAGGATATTTCTAAAGATAAAATAAATAATAAAGCAATAGACTATCAGATAAATGCGTCAGATAGCTTTAACTTACATATGGAAACTTTTTCTCAAATTCGAATCGCTTTCTGGAATATTAGTGACATGAAAACTGTTTTGTATGAATTCTTCAGAATTATCTACCATGCTGGATTGTCACATTTCATGGTTTCTGGAAACATGGATTTTCACTGAGGACTTTAGTCGACCAAAGTTTTTTGAGGGCTATGAAGTGTTGCTAATAGAGCTACTTAAGTCCACAACAGAGGAATGGCCAGCAGTGGGCTGATGATTCTGGTGAAGAAAAATATCCTACGATCAAATATACAAATTCTTTCCTACAATGAAAGCTCGCTTATGGTACATTTAAAAATATTTGATGAGATTATTGTGCTGTGTGAATTCCTGGAATCCTGGACTGGCTGATGACGTCCTTCTGAACTCTTTTGCCTCTGAACTTCATGATATATTAGTAATGTTAGGCTCAAATACTGCCACGTTGGTGGTGATTTCAATGCCCGGATAGCAGCACTTAATTCCTTAAGTGATGAAATCTTTGAAGGCTCAGTGATGTGTGGAATTCGATCTGTGCTTGATGATGTAGTGTCTCCGAGGGGCATAAAATGAGTGAATTTAATGGAGGACTATGGTTATTTTGTTTGCAGCGACCGTTCACTAAGCGATTCACAAGATAATTTTAGTTTTTTATCAGATCGTGGGTGCAGTACTATAGATCTTATTTGGTGCTCTCATAATAATTTGCAATTTATATATGACTGAAATTAAGAATTTTTCAGATATTTCTGATCATTTTGGCGCAATGTTAACATTCACAAGATAATTTTAGTTTTTTATCAGATCGTGGGTGCAGTACTATAGATCTTATTTGGTGCTCTCATAATAATTTGCAATTTATATATGACTGAAATTAAGAATTTTTCAGATATTTCTGATCATTTTGGCGCAATGTTAACTTTAAATATTAATAATCTGGATAATTTTTCCAAAGTTGATTTATCTTCAGCTTTAGATGGTAAGGGTTATACTATTATTAATAGACAAAATTCTAATTATTAATGTATAATTTGATATAGGAAATGATTCTTCAGTTTATTACAATAGTGAAAAATCCTGATTTACTGTTTAACAGCATTAAATGTGTTGTTCTAAATGCTATGAATTGTAGTAATATTATTAGAAAGCGTCAATCTAGAAAATTTAAAATTAAAAATCAGCCATGGTTCTCTTATGAGTGCTTATTAAAGAAAAGAGAAACCTACAAATATTATAGAAATTATAGAAAAAATAAAAATTTGGACAATCTTTCAATTTACCTCAAGTATAAAAAGTCATATAGATTGCTCTCTCATTAGCCACTGTAAGTCTTCTTTCTTCAATAATATTAGGGATTCACTCTCTGATATTAAAAAGTCGTCAGAATTTTGGAAAACTATTAATAGATTTCGAAAACGAAGAAACGTATATTGTCCTATCTCAGTAGAAGAGTGGGAATTATTTTATAAATCCCTGTTTCCGCCTAGGCCGGTAATAGATATAGATCTAAATTTTTTCACAGTTTTTGACCCAGATTTAGAGTCAGATTTTACGTTGGAGTAACTAATGGTTAGTATGCAAAATTTGAAAAATAACAAAGCAGCGGGTATAGATAATGTACCAGACGAGTGTTTTAAGTTTTTAAATCACCAATGGTTACATTATTTGTTAAACCTGTTCAATCTTGTTTGGAAATATGAGACAATCCCGAATGATTGGTTGAAAGTTAAATTAAAATTTTTGTTTTCAAAAAATGATGCATCGGACCAGTATAATTACAGATCTATCTCTTAGGCCAACTCTTTAACAAAGTTATTTGCTAGTATCTTGTACAATAGGCTTGTTACCTGGGTGGAGAACAGTAGATTGACCCAGGAACAGATGGGCTTCCGAAGAGGGAGGGGCTGTGGGGATGCAATATTTGCCTTGGCTGAAGCCATTAGCATAAATTTACGATTAAAGAGAAGGCGCGTGTTTGGAACATTTGTAGACTTAGAGCGTACTTTTGATTCGGTTCCGCATACACACTTGTGGAGTAAATTAAACGGTCTGGGCCTTAATGGCAAGCTACTGAGAGTGGTAATGTCTTTTTATAATGGCACGAATAATGTCATCTCGCAAGGTAATTCCTCTTCTTCGGAGATTCCTTTCACCCAGAAAGTACTATAGGGTGAAATTTTAAGTCCACTCCTGTTCGCTCTCTACACATGTGATTTGGTGTGCTTCTTTGATAGTAATGGTGCTCCTGGCGTGGATATTGCTTCTAATAAAAGTTTGAACATGATCCTACATGCATGCTGTCTAGTACCCGAAATGATGCACAATGTCAATTAAATTTGTTAGAAAAATATAGTCAGCTACGGGGCTTAACTGTGAACGTTGATAAAACTGTTCCCCCCTTTCCAAAGGGGTACTTAATTTGGTGAAATTAAACCTTTATTTTATAAGTCTTCCAGGCAAAATTTTGTAAAAAGTTTACTTATTTGGGTGTGGGTAAGTTTCCTAAAATTTTGAACTGTATGTGAGGAGTCTCTTAAGAAATTCAACATTGCATTTACAGGATGCTATTACAAATTTATCTGAGTGGTGTAAGTTTGGTATGGTCCTAAATGTTGATAAATGTCAAGTCATGTCTTTTACCAGAAGAAATACAACTCTAATAAATGACAATAGTCTTAATGGTATTGTTCTAGAGAGGCCCAATTCGATACGCGACTTAGGTATAATTATGGCATCTGATTTATCGTTTGGAATTCACATACACTATATATGCAATAAAGCAAACAAAATGCTAGGATTTGTAATAAGAAATACTAGATTTTTCAAAAATGTCTACCTTTCATAGTCCTCTATTTTTCTTTAGTTAGATCCATTCTAGAATTTAATTCCATTATATGGTCTCCCTATTTTAATACTGGCATCAATAGAATTGAAAAAGTACAACACAAACTTTTAAAAACACTAGGGGTTAGATTGGGTTACGATTACAGTGACATACCATGTCAGAACATCATGGAAACCTTTAATATCCAATCTCTCGAGCAGAGGAGCGTTAATTCTGATATAATATTCTTGTATAAACTCATAAATAATTACATTGACAATCCAACATTTGCCAATCTCAGTTACATAAATCTTAAAGTTCCAACTTTTAACTACAGGAAATCCAATATTTTTGAAATAGCGTTTGCAAAAAATTTATACCTCTACAATTATGTAGATTAACCGAAAAAATTAACCGCATTATGCGAAATTTCAATAGATTTTCGGATGACTTTGACACTCTTTTGATGAATATAAGACAATTCAAAAACCTATTAAAAATCAGAAATCTTACAATTAATTAACCATTTTTTCTTCTAAAAGTAAATATTGTACTATGCAAGTTATCTGTTTCCGCTCATAGTTTAAATGCGAATTTTTATACACTTTTCTATAACATATTGTTTTTATTATGTATATATTTGCAATTTATATTTTTGTTAATATGTATTTGCTTATAGTATTTTTCAAGTCAGTATGTATGTGCTTCTAGTCCTATTAGTCGAAATGCAATATTTGATATTATATCTATTTTGTTATAATTAAATTGTTTATTGTTGTTTACATTATATGTGTTAACAGTAAATTTTTGTTAAGGGCTGCTGGGCATAAACGGGCGTGTATATGTGAATAAATAAATAAATAAATAGCTAATTAGTTGTGTTAAATATTATGAGGAATTGCAAATCGGATAGGTGGTCGACTAAAGTTCGCTTGTTTGACTCATTAGCAGAGAGTGTTTTATGTATCTGAGGTTTGGGCTTGTGATTACTCTGATCAAATTGAAAGAGGCCAAATTCTAGGTTTAGCGCGAACAACTACTACAGAACGTTCGAGTGGAGGCAGGCAGAATCCATAGCAAATCGAAATTATTTAAAAGAATGCTAAATTGGTATATTAAATTAATAAATACGGATTCAGATATTTTAACCAAAATAATTTATAATAGAGTGGCCGAATTAGATGAAATTAATCTTATATGTATCAGAGACATTTTCCGTGGTAGCCTGCTTCATTTTGTGGTCATCGACCGGTTTCGGGCGTTCGCCCATCTTCAGGATGCGTTCTTCAGACAGTGTGCCAACACAGACTCGTACAGAGGCTTAGTTTCACACTAACTGAGGTGTATTCTTAAATAGTAAACTCTTAAACTAGGTAAAGGGATGTGGCCAGATGGGTGGGAAAACACGTGTTTGGGTTGTTAAAGGGCAAATTCTTTTCTTACAGTGGACGCGGGGGTCTAATCTTTAAACTCTGTTGTTGGAGGGAGACTTATTTCACAATTAACTAACAAAAATATTAAGAATATACAAAAAATAAAAAATCGTTTTTCAGTTTTAAACGAATGAATGAATTTTACAATGTTATTTAATCGTTGTTTAATTTTATTTAGATTTATTTTGTGGTATCTTGCTTTTTTATTTTTTGTATATTCTTATATTTTGGTTAGTTATTTTGAAATAATCCCTCCAACAACAGAGTTTAAAGATTTACCCCGCGTCTCGACGGTAAGAAAATGAATTTGCCTTTAACAACCAAACACGTGTTTCCCCCACCCATCTGGCCCATCCCTTTACCTAGTTAAGAGTTTACTATTTAGAATACACCTACAGTTAGTGTGACGACTACAGTCTCTGTACGAGTCTGTGTTGCACACTGTCTAAGAACGCATCCTGACGATGGGCGAACGCCCGAAACCGGTCGATGACCACAAAATGAAGCAGGCTACCACGGAAAATGTCTCTGATGCTTTCCAGCTCTGCGGAACCAACCACCACAACAAACCTTATATGTAACTGGTATTGTACATTTAAATCCTATTTAATTTCTATTGATAAATTGGAGATTTTGAACATTCCAAGTAGCTTACAATTAGTACGTATTAAAAATGATTTGAGTGAATCTTTCAAAAACTCTTTAATATGTAAAGATATTTAGTTTGTAATGAATTCCTGAACATTATTCCTGAATATTATTCTCCTAAACTAATGAAGGATCAATGGAAACTTTATTATATAATAGTGCATTAGTAAAATGTCTTAAAGTGTCTGGAAATAAGAGCAATAAACTGTTTAAATAATTGAAAATGGCATTTTATAAAATAAATAGATATTAATTAATATATAAATAATACAAAGTTGCATTTTATAAATTTAAGCTGTTGAACTTGAATGTAATTACTTATAACATTGAAATGAAAAAGAAAGTTAATAGTTTTAATTTATTAGTTAATTATTCTATATACTATACATATCAATGGCGATCATTATTTTCAGAATTATTATTAATTGCTAATGGAAGTTTATATTTTAGTTATGTTTACACCTTTTGTTTAAGAAAATAGGTTGTTCTTTTTATTTTGTTTTAATTTTTAGGTGTTTCATACGTTGTAAGCGAACTGTTTACTGTTACTTTTTTTAAAAATTTTTATCTTATGTTATGTTCCTTT
The DNA here is from genome assembly GCA_011037195.1 of Triatoma infestans. NCBI lineage: Eukaryota > Metazoa > Arthropoda > Insecta > Hemiptera > Reduviidae > Triatoma > Triatoma infestans. The sequence continues at coordinate 5,808 of JAAEAF010008879.1, read as the reverse complement.
TGCTTTTGTATATTTATTGTTTGTAATGTTTAGTACACACCGACCCTTAGTATAAGATTCTGTCGTGAAACAAATAAATAATAATAGATCATGAACCCAACATTAATTGGAAAAGGCAAACACAATGCTTCCTAACTGCAATAAATAATAACGATATAGAGGAATTTAAGTTCTTAGCCAAACACGCCCAATTCCACGAATAGTTTAATAACTTAGGTTTTAATACAAATTATATTAGTAGTAACTAAAATTTTGAATGCAAAAGATTTATATTTAAAACAAGAGGTGAATTGTTAAATTCAAATTATAAGTCGTGGCTACCTAATGTCAATTACAATTGTTCATTGTGTAATTTATGTAAAGTCGAAAATGTCTTTCATTTTGTGGCAGAATGCCCCATTCATAAAGAGTTTAGATTACGTTTTTTGAAAAAATCAGCTTTGTCAGAAGTAGAATTTTTCTTGTTATTGAATGGATCTGATTGGTCTAAGTTAGGTTTTGTACATTAAATATACATTATTGTATAGAAATATGTTAGTGGAAGAATTTAATTTTTAGTTTGTTTTACAATTTTATTTATTTTGTATTTTATTATACGTGTATTCATTTTGTTTAATGAGTTATGATGTTTTTATTTTTGTAAAATTAATTTCATCAAGAGTTAACTCTGACATACGGTCTAATTAACCATGTTATAAGATGTGCACTTTCTTTGTTTTTTTCACAAAATGTAAATTTCGTTATAAATAAAACATCTTTATCTATCTATCTACTACAAATATATAAAGATCTTTTTGAAAACGTGCACACTATTTCAATGCTCAGCAACGACTGACTGTAAACTTCTACATTTAAGCCAAGTGCTGCTTTCTGCGGCGCGTCATCTTCAAACAAGATATAATAATAACGGGTCACCCTTCCTACCCGAAAGCGGAAGTAAGGGTGGAACAAGCAAAGAGGAGGAAAGGCAGTAAGAGGGGACACGAAGAAATAGAGAAAGAGAAAATCATACTCGTTTAATTCCCGAGATCTCCTTGGAAAGTCTTTAGTAGAGATATGTGCTCCCCTCAGTTCCTCTTTTTGCGGATCATCCAGCTCGTAGGTAACGGCTATTATTATTATTTGTCTGTGGGGAGGGACCAAACCTTACGCTATCCAAAGCCCCACTGGGCCCATGTAGCTTCCCCAAGAAAAACAACAATAAACCGGGTCTAGAACAAAAATCTAAATCCGGATCTAATCCATCTAAGATTCACCGCAGTCTGAATAAATCGAATAATAACCTTAAGCGGAAACAGCCTAAGCTCTTCCACAGATATCCTATTCCGACCAAAGGTCCTGAGCCTAATTTCCTCACAACCCAGACAATCAGTCATAAGATGGATGGGTGCTTCCTCCTCTGTCTCACAAACTCTACAAAATGGATCCGGCATGAGCCCCATTATGTAGAGATGTTTCCTTAAACCACAATGTCCAGTAAGAGATCCAACCAGATGCCTGAGAGATTTCCGTGAAAAACACAGCAACGTCTCAGTAATGGCCTTGTCCAGTCCCCAGATGAGCATTTTGGACTGCCGAGAACCAACTAAGCTCATCCTTAAGGATGAATGCTGTGAAGCTGTCCATGTCTGGAAACCTGACAGACATGTGCCAGAAGACACGCCAACAGCAGGCTCGGGACCAATGAAAGGAAGAGAGGCGCCTAATTTGGCAAACCTATCCACCTCCTCATTCCCGAAAATTCCCATGTGATCTGGCACTCAGACTAGAAGCACATCCTTCAGAGAAGAAAGCTCCAGTCTTTTAGAACATTCTAACACCAACCTGGAAGTGAAGACAAATGAACTTAGAGCTTTCAGCGCAACCTGGTTGTCCGAGCAGATACAAACACCTTTTAAGTTAGTGTTTCGTACTCTCTCATCCAAGAACAACAAAGAATAGCATAAACCTCAGTCTGGAAGACTGTGGTCCATTCACCAAGAGATACTGCCAAATGATCTCCGGTCTCAAAATAGATCGCAGCTCCAGACCTACCATCCATTCTGGAAACGTCCGTGTAAACAGAAAGTAATTATCAGGTATCACACCAGACGGACCCAATCTTGACAAATCTTCCCTAGAGGGTAACCTGACACTGTAAGAATGATCGAAAACAAAAGTCTTGTACAACAGGAACCTTCAAAAGCATCTCGCGATGAATGGTAGAGTGACCATATCACTTACCCTGCCAAAAACCTGCCTGTTTAATTCTATAACAGGCTTTCATTGTCATAGTTTTCACCTCTACAAAGACCGGTGGAATTCCCACAAAGTCTCCATTGCAGCTGTAGGCGTGGTCCGCATCGCACCGGTCACCGCCAGACAAGCCAAGCGTTGAATATCCTCAAGCAGCAGGCCAGCGGATCTTACCTCAATGCGACGCCACCACAGCCGCATATAACAATCTAGGTTTAATAACCATACCATAAATCCAAAACATCATCTTGGGAGTAATCCCCCAATTTTTACCTACGATTCTTTGACATTGCCAAAAGGAAATAATTGCCTTTTGATGCTATGCCTTAACATGTTCTGACCAATTTAACTTACTGTCAAGAACCATCCCAAGAAACTTCACCGATTTGCAAATCTGAACAAAAGTTCCTAATAAGCCAGGAGGTTTTAATCCTACAATCTGCCTCCTATTAGTAAATAAAATCACCTGGGTCTTACTGGGATTAATAGAAAGACCCTTATCCTAAGTCCAATCATATACCATGTTGAGGGCACTTTGCCTTAAGTCTGAGATAGTAGTCAGACATCGCCCCATCAATAAAATAACACCATCATCGGCATATGCCTGTACATAGAATCCCGATGAATTCATCCTGGTTAACAGTTCGTCCATGACAGCACAACATAGCTTTGGTGAGAGACAACCACCTTGAGGACACCCTCTCCCCGCTCCCACAACCACAGTGCGCATACCTCTAGAAGCATGTAAATGAAACATGAAACATTTTTATTCCTGTTCCGGGACATAAGTCCCTTAGGAACAATAATACAAAACAAAAGTGGCCTAGTGTGTCTGGCCTTGACAATTATGTACATATCATTTGTAATTATTGATAATTATAATTATTGAAAATTATTTAGTCATGCTGTGCCTTAACATGTTCCGACCAATTTAATTTACTGTCAAGAACCACCCCAAAAAATTTCACCGATTTGCAGATCTGAACAGAAGTTCCTAATAACCTAGGAGGTTTTAATCCTACGATCTTCTTTGTCATGAATCCTTCTTTAGTCATGAATGATAAGGAAGAGGGAGGAAACTTCTAGGGGTTCGGAGAGACTTGTAAGGATAAGAGGTGGTGAAAAAGACGGGACTTGAAGGTATCAGTAGTGGAGTCACGACGGATAGACAAAGGTAAGGAGTTCCATAGATAGGTGGCACGGATTACAAAGGATTTTTCAAAAGCGGATGTATGGTGGGAGGGAGTATAAAGATCGGAAGGACGGGAGCGAGTGTTACGGGAGTGGACAGACGATTTAAATTTCAGAAGTTTGAAGATATATAGGGTCTTTGAGATTGGATGACTTGAAAGAGAAAAGAGCCTAAGAAGTACTAGCGACGATAGATAGGGTAGAGCCAGTTCAACTCGTGGTATAAGTGTGATATGCGGGAGTCTTTGGGGATTCCGAGGATAAAACAAATAAAACAGTTATAAGACGTTTAAGTTTGGCCTCGAGATCCCCAGAGAGTCCCCCGTCATAAACAACCTCCTGGGATGGGGAAGGAGCAGTGGGTTAGATGGAATGGGACAATGGCAGGCTGGGATTTATTGGGGTTAAGGGAAAGCATGTTAGCTACTGCCCACGAATTAATGTTGTTAAGATCATCCTGCAGCTTGTTTATTGCATCTTGAAGATCAGAAGGCTTAAAGGAGAGGTAAATCTGGGAGTGATCAGCATAAAGGTGGTAGCTGGAATGGGCAATGGATAAAGGCAGATCATTAATATATATAGAAAAGAGGGTTGGGGATAAAGAGGAGCCCTGGGGCACGCCACGGGAAGGGGAAGGAAGGGGATTAGAAGGTTCGCTACCTGGGATAACTACATACTGGGATCGGTTGGATAGAAAGGATTGGAACCAACGGATGGCGCTATTGGACAGGGAGAGGGACTGGAGTTTAGTGAGAAGAATTTGGTGGTCAACAGTATCAAATGCTTTGGAGAAGTCTAAGAGAACTAGAATAGTGAGTTGTTGGTTGTCTATGGCGATTTGTAAGTCATGGGTGATTTTTAGGAGAGCTGATTGAGTCGAGTATCCCGGGGCGGAAGCCAGATTGAAGTGGGTTAAGCAGGTGATTCTGTTCAAGGTAGTTGGATAATTGGGACTGTACTAAACGTTCTAAAGGTTTGGAAAGATTGGATAGAAGGGAAATGGGACGAAAATCGTTGGGAGAGCATGGGTTTGTGGTTTTATTGAGTGGGCGGACTAAGGCAGTTTTCCATTGAGAGGGAAAGACAGAATTTTGGAGGGAGAAATTGTAAATGTGAAGAAGGACGGGCAGGATTGCAGAGAGACAGGATTTAATTAGTTTAACAGGAACGTTGTCAGGTCCATGGTCATTTGTTCGGGATTTAAGTACTGCAGGTAGGAGATCTTCCGGAGTTATGTAGGAGAAAAAAAGTTATTGGAATTAAAAGGACGCATGGGAAGTGGGAAGGGGTTGGGTGGAACTATATGTATATACTACATGTATAACTCTACTCCTTAAATAAATACCTATCAAGTTAATTAAAACTGATTGTATACCTTTTCGACCTAGGGAATCTTCAAGAGCATCAAATGATACTCTGTCAAATGCCCCTTCAACATCAAAGAAGCATCCTAGAGCATATTCCTTTGTCTCTAGAGCAGATTCTATCCTACCGACCAGACATGCAAAGCAGTCTCTGTCGATTTTCCTACTGTATTGTACAATATTCTTAGCATGTTGGTTTGGATGGAGTGGATAATCCTCAAAGGACCATCAGTAATATACCTATCCACCAACCTTTCCAAAGTTTTTAGAAGGAAAGGTATAAGACTTACAGATCTAAATGCCTTAGTGTCAGAGTAGTCACTTCTTCCTGGTCACTAACTTCCCTCCATAATGTTAGCACATAGCCAAACATTAACCAACCTTTAAAAATCCTTATCAACACCTTCATCAGTACATCCCCACCATTTTGTAGCTGACAGGAATGAACTCCATCAGGTCCAGGGGACTTAAATAGTGAGAAACTTTGCACTGTCCAAACCACTCTGTCCATAGTAATTACCTCGTCCACGGTAGCCAGGTCACAAGGTTCTAGCTTCCTCCCACCAACCGCAGACAAAGCAGTGCTGTTTATGTTTATGTTATCCGGGAAATGGGTATTAAGCAAGAGCTGTAATGTCTCCATTTCTCCTCCCTTAAAGGAACCGTCAGGGTATCTTAAAGTACCCAACTGACAGTCCTTATCCTTACCAAGAATCCGTTCCAGCCTAGATGTCTCTTGAGTCGAATTTAGATCCTCGCAAAACGATCTCCAAGAGTTTCTCTTAGCTTTCCTTAAAGCATTTTAATGTGCTTTTTTAAGACTATTGTAACTATTTCATGATTCCGAAGAATCGGTTAGGACAGCCTTCCTGTAAGAGTTCCTACTAACTTGTCTTCTTAGCTTTTCTAACGAAGATGAACACCAGGGGTTCCTACTACCACTAACCAACTTGGAAGGACAGGTCTCTTTGAATGAAGACTCAATGTGTTCATGTAGAATACTAGGCTCTCTTTCTAA
>JAAEAF010008878.1:0-43666 GCA_011037195.1 Triatoma infestans | reverse complement strand
AAAATGCCTAAATTTCTAAGAGGGCTTTACGTCCAACAACCGTTCAAAATAGTTTAGGTATATGTTGCATTTAAATCTGATTTTTTGTTTTGTATTAAGAATTTTTTTTGATCATACTTTTTATATTTATATTTTATTCTGATATTTATTTATTGTATTTGGATTTTTTTTTTTTTTGTTAACGGCAGATCGCGACATTTCTGAAAATTTATCCCATTTCTGTAGTAATTTTTGTAGTTTCATTTCTACTCTAAGCGCATTGGAAATGACGAGAGAAAGAAACATCGATATAATTTGGCAAAAGTTTTACTTTGTTAAAATGATAGGAAATTTAAATCATATTTATCTATTGATTTCTTCAAACTAAAGTATAAATAATTGGGCAAACATATTTTTGCTTTCTTCTTCCCTGAAAGAAGAAATATTGCGAGCGTATGAAATTTTTGAAATTGAGTTTCCTCCAATAATAGATACCTTAAATACGAAAAAAATATCTTTATTGAATGGAATCTGTTTGTGTGTTTGAATAAAATATCTTAAAAAAAGAAAAAAAACATATGCTCTCTCTCTCCTACCATTACTTATCATGCTTTGTCCACACCGGTAGACAAAATTGTGCAACTGTCTACAGACATTCGAGAATATTATCCATAGACTGTTGAGAACAAGTTGCAAAACAATTTGTAGACTTTGTCACGCGTCCACACCTACATACAATGTCTCGGGTTAGTAGTGGAACATTCTTCGTAATGGCCGGAGACATTGCTGCCTATAGGTTGATAGCCGCTTCGTTATTATTTTTGAAAGTAAAAACATAAAAAGAATATGTTTGTGGACACGTCAGTTTTTATCAGAGGGATAAAATCTCTTGGGTAAATTGACATTGGAAGATGCCATGGAATTCTAGAATTTCACACGGTTGACGGTAGGTTCAAAATCACTGGGGGGAGTGATTTTGAAGATTTACTTCTGATGGTTGGGGGAAAAATCGTCAAGTACCACACGAATTTCCGGGAAACCATCCCAGTTTCTTCAGGTTGGCAGTCACGCACCGTTTGCTGGCGGTTGGTAGGACTTATTCGCCAGACTAATGTAATTTCTGTTTATAGGACCGTCCAGACTACGAAATGTTGCGCAATAAATCGCAAGTTTTGCATTTGATAGGGTGACCTATAGACATGTGATTTTTATCTATGGAGAGTTGTAGAACACCCAAATTGTTCCCGACTGTCTATCGCAGAACTTGGTTCATAGATACGAGTTGCGCAATTTTATCTGCCGGTGTGGACAATGCTTTAGACTTACTACATCTATTCTCTCAAAACATGCACTATAATATCAATTACTTCGTTCATGTCTATTAATGATCCATTACTACAGTCGGACAACCTGATCTTTTTGGTTTAGGCTATACAAAATTTATATTGGTCATGTTCTTATTAGTCCTGGCGAATACATTGGGTCACTTAACAGTTTTAATAGGCATTTTAATATATTATGCATTTGCTGGCTTAAACTGCGGTACACTGAAGCCGGAGTTTTATATCCAGTAACCTGCCCCAAAATGTCTATAAATATCCGTTCTATTATATCTCTATCGCTTATGTTTGTTTTAATACACAGTTCTCGTAAAAGTATTCAACAAATATCTTGTCCTGATCTCCTCAAATAATTTTGAGCCTTCAATCATATCATAATTTAGTGTATGGCCTTGATGGTATTTTTTTCCATTTAGTGGGTGGATTTCTTATGTTTCATGCCAGAATTTAGCTACACCAGTTAATTTTTGTTAGGGCATTAGATTATTCATCCCAATTGTCCAACAACAAGGCATTCTGTAATTTTAGACAGCCACCGATTTTATAGCCAGCGATTTATTTCTAACAGAATCAAATTCGGGTAAGAATGAGGATAGATTTGATAGAAAGTACCTTTTTTCCTGGGAGGAAACTCGGTTTCCTTCAAATCTACTTTAACATCTCTCACTGCGGCGTGATTTCGAATTCTTAATTTCACTTTTAAATAAAGTAACTGCAGTCCCAAAAGAAAAGTAGTTAGAAATATAACTCAGTAAAACACTTATTCTCAATAAGTGGCTAACAGCCACAGTTTATCATTCTCTCTCCACAACTACTATCTAAGGATTTACTACATCGATTCTTTCAAAAGAATCGATTACTTCGGTCATGTCTATAATGATCGATTACTACAATTTCATATGCAGTTTTGATTCAGAGATTTTCTTTGTAACTTTCTCAATATAGACTCTTCTTTATAATATTTGTCTGGGAAAGTTGATTTTCTCAAGGGTTCTCGGATAGCTATAAAGTCAGTTTTAACTCCTCTTCCCATTATATGTATCATTTCTTGTAATTCCACCAACTTATAGTATTAAATGTTTAGTAATAATTGTATAATATGCGTTAATTGGAATTGTTTAGGATTACAATAGGAATCCTTTGACTGTTTCATACAAGATTTTCCCTAACATATTCCGTAATAATGATTAAAATAATAGAGTTATGCAATTCAGTGATGGATGGCCTTGCACACAGACACGCAGACACTGTATTCATCATGTGCCATCAAGGTTGCAGAAAACAATGAAAGATTAATTTCTATATTTTTTTTTTTAAGTTAATAATATCTATCAGAAAACTATATATATAAATAAACCTTACTTATTTTTTTGTTATTAACCTGACAATGATGGTAATTTTGTTTGAGAAAAGATAAGGAACCCTTAATAGAAATTTTTTGAAATATATAAAATAAAACTACAAAGGACAGAATGGCTTCGAATCAGTAGTAAACTGATTCGAAACTTTTTGAGTATTTGACATTTACTTTGACATTCACCATTTATTATTAATTTATTTTGAGTTATTTGTTTTGACAAGTGAGTAAAGTGCCATTTTTACTTACTTGAAGTCAGGTTTGCAAATAGGAGCGAGAACAATACGAGTGTTATAAAATGACTTTATTCTCGCGTTTAATTATTATTATTACTTTTTCTTACTGTTAGTAAAAAAGAGGAAGTATTAACAATTTTTTCGAATTTGAGTTTTTAGCGGAAATACATGGTTTGAGGTGACCTAAGTCCGTAAAGGTGGTTTCTAGAAACTGGTCTCTTCTTTTCTACTCTCTCTCTCTCTCCCCCCTATGTGTATGTGTTGTGTATGTTTGTCTGTCAGTGTGGTCAGCATAACAAAAAAAAAAAAAAACGGAAAATTATAAACAGTTTAAAAACTCGATATTTCGTTTAAGTTCCATCAGGAGATCTGACAATAAGATTTTGGTCAGACTCGGCCTACCGGAAATATCACCTTACCGAATTTTTCAGTTTTTAGCGATTTTCTTGAAAACGGCTGTAACAATAATATTCATTAAACTTGATATAACAACTAAATATATATTAAGAGCTTTCATTTAAAATATTTCGCAGGGGAAAATTCTTTTAGGATGCTTTTGGGTGAATGGAATAGGGTTATGTTTACCTCATTATACGGTTCAATCATCTAGATTATATCAATCAGAATTAAATGTAATGCCGACAAATTCCGAGATTAAACTAAATCGCTTAACCGGAAGTGTTAATTTTTCTGAACAATTTTTTTCATATTTCTGCATTTTTTTTTTTTTGTAGACATCGGCTGGTTTTAGGCGCTTCCTTATAAACGGCCATATCTCTAACTAGCACAATGCAAAGCCTGAATACTCACAACAAGCTAACACTTTAAAACTTCATTTTGAAAGGTTATATAAAAGTGGTCAGAACCCAATATGAGCGCTTAAAAGGACTTCGCCAGCTGGCAAACGGCTGTGTTACAAATGTTTATACTTTGAATGGCCGATCCTGTCCACTTAGCCATAACGAAATATTAATCTTATGTTTTCTGGCACCAGTTCCTTTCTCTGTTTTGGGATAAGTTAATACTAAATATAGTTCCCAGCTTTAGTAATCTAACTAAAGAGGGAACTTTAAATCTGGGGATAAAAACATCCAGATACATTACCAGCTTCTCGTATAACTTTCAAATGCTTATAAATCGCTGATAATTAAATCAGTTTAAAAAATGCCCATTGCATTCCAAATATCTAATTTTATTTATTTATTTTGAGGCCACAACAGTTTCGAAAAACGTTTTAAAAAAAAAGTCTTCATAGAAGATGAGATCATTTAACATTTTTGTTTAAAAAAAAACAGTTGTACTGTTATCATCTATTCCAAATCTTTGTGGTTAATCTTTCAACCATTAACACGTATATAAAATAGGCGGGAATCACAAGAGTGAATAAAATAGATTCAACAGGTTCGCCGAAAAACAATAGGGTTTGAGAAACATTTAGAGAAATGGGCAGGTGGCCAGTTACATTATGTGTGTTTAGTTCCGCTACTAAGTATGATAAACGTGTCGCTTAATTTAAAGAAGAAAAAAAAAAAAATCAGTCAATTTTATAAAATATAACTTTATAATATATTAATTATTAAATTGCTGATTAATTAAATTAAAAAATTTAATATTTAATTCAATAATTAAAACAGTAAATTCTTCTATCTGAAGGATTTTTATTTGATACTTTCGTCAAAAATTACTTCATCATATAAGTACTTACTAGGGAAGGGATTAGCTCAGTGGTAGCGCGCTGGACTAGCAACGCGGAGATCACGGGTTCGAATCCAGCCGTGCTACCCTTAGATTTTCTCTTCCTAGGTGCCCCTACAGCTCACTGTCCGGTGATGGACAGTGTTGTCTGTAACGGGAGAACACTGTCCGGAGGCCGGCAGTGCACTGAGAAGGCTCCGGGCGCTAATGACTTGATTTTTTATATTCTTACTTTTTACGAGTAAGAGGAACTATAGCGATCGTGTCATATTTTCGAAATTGAGTTTTCACCGGAAATACATGTTTTGAGGTCCCCTGAGTACGAAAATGTATTTTTAATGAATGATGTGTGTGTGTGTCCGTGTGTGTGTGTGTCTCTCTCTCTTTCTCTCTTTTAGATATGTTTATGTAATAAGTACGTATGTTTAGATGAATCAGTATATCTCAAAAACTAACAAATCGCAAGAAGTTCAAACTTGTTATTCCGTTAGGTACTGCCATCGTGCCACATCTGGCACGCAGGTTTCGATTAAAATCCATCAAGTGGAAGTTTACAGTGTAGGTTTTTGAGTTTAGGGGGGGATTTTCTTAGAAAGGGCTAAATTTTGACTAAAATAATCGTATAGATGATAGATGGTGATACAAAAAACTTAATTTTAAAGTTCGACTTTTTTGTAAAATTTCGTTTTTGTTCACACAATAGACAGACATAAACATGCAGACTATTCGCTAGAAAAAGTTTTTTCGTTTAACCACTAAACATATATTTCTGATGAAAACTCAATATCAGAAATTTGACCCAGTCGTAAAATTTCCAGTTTATGGCCGTAAGAGAAAGTATATATTACCTAATTTTCAGAATTTGTTCCTGTTAATAGAAAATCCATGTACTTTCTAGCTGAAAGGGAAGGAAATGATATGATACTCTTTTATTATATAATACAGTAATAATTGAATGGCCTTGGATTAGAAAGGGACGGTGGTCCTAGTTGAGGTGTTAGCCTTAATAGACTTAGGGCAAACTCAGGATGGAGAAATCGGTTATACATCCCCTGTTCCTTGCTCGGTTCTGTGTATCTCTAGGATATGGGTTTTGACCAGCCGTATCGTGTAGCCTTCACTCTGATTAAAGCTGGCCTACTACGGTCCCTGGGAGGATATTGGTCGCATAGGATCACTCCCTTACCATTTGTACTAAAATACACACACACACACACACACAAAGGTACATATATATAACACACAACCCCAGCATGTTCTATACAACAGGACGGCCAGATAGATGGAAATGGAACGGGGCTTGGGTAAAGGGGTTCAGTAGGATAACCCTTCTCACCAAATTGCATTGGGGTACCATGATTTGCCACCGCATGCCTTCCTATTTTATCCCCGTCTCTTCTCTACCCTTCATTTATCATAATTACATTGCAAACCTCCTCTCTCATACTCATCTCATTCCCTCATTTTCCCTTCTACTACCCTCCTGCCCATCACTCACTCACAGTCTATCATTTCGACCACCATGTGAAACCCCAACATGTCCAACCAAGCCCTGTACCTGCCAATACCTTGCTATCTAACTCACACTTACTAATTCTATTAGATTTGGTACACGTGGGTTATTTTCCCAATAGTATGTCCATTTTCACCGGACTGGACTTCGAGTGTACGCTGGTATAATCCTTTCTTCATGGTTTTTTAATATCCTCTTATTTTTTTGTTTTAATTTATTTACTTTGACTTTCTCTTATTTCTGTAAGTAGAATTATTGCGATCTCGTCAAATTTTCTAGATTTGAATGAGAATGTATGTTTTGTGGTTTCCTGAGTACGAAAAAATGTCGTGTGGTGGTATGTCAGTAACATACTGTCACAAAATACCAGGAACCACAAACCATAAATGGTTTGCAATTTGCCTTTCGATTTGCAATTTGTCGAGTAATCATATGAGAACAGTTCTTATAAATAATTTCGAGCCTACCTTGAGGTTTTTGCAAGTTTTGAAACCAACGTTGCATTGTTCTCTCTTTTACTGTTGCTTCATCATATGTTACATTTTATATTACGTCTTGTAACAGCAGCATTGTTAACTAACTTTATACTCATAATGGATAATTATTTCACTAGCACTCAATTTTTTAAAAACGACTGAAAAATCCTGATAATCCGTTTAGCATTTACTGCCACGAGGGTTTTAGTCAAAATTCATCAACCGGAAATTGCGTCTTTACTAATTTTTGTTTTCTTCACTTTTTCGTGGTATTCTGTAAACTTCGACATAAATGCCTATCATTTTTATATTGAGGCAATTTTCGAAACTCCGGGGAGCACCACAAATGATTAAGCTTTCGCTCCAAAAATATCACTTTGGTTCCTATATCACTTTGGTTTGGTACTGTATGGTTCTATCATTTATATAATTTTTTTGTCTTTGGCAAAGCGTCTTTGGCTTTCTGTCTTAGACGTTTTTCAGCCCAGTATCGCCTGCCTTACTTATTATTGGTGTGGGCGGCCCAGCACGTGGCTCAATCAAAAATATGGGAGCTCCAAAATGGGGAGCCGATCATTCCTTCAGTCAACCTCAACAGTGCGGCTCAAGGGTGCCTGCCTAGTCTTATACGATATGTATAGGTTCATTAAATGTATTTATGACTATAATTCCAAATACATTTTTCCAGAAACAATTGATTTTTTAACTGAGTTCTATGGAATCTGTGACATTATCAGTATTATTAGCGCATTTTCTACACCACAGTGTAATCCTTCAAATGCCATTCTTTTTAACTTATCTATGGCATGTTGCTGTCATAAAACAGTGGATATGGTCAATGTTTGTTCGTTCGATTTGCAATTTGTCGAGTAATCATATGATTACAGTTCTTATAAATAATTTCGAGCCTACCTTGAGGTTTTTGCAAGTTTTGAAACCAACGTTGCATTGTTCTCTCTTTTACTGTTGCTTCATCATATGCTACATTTTATATTACGCAGCATTGTTAACTGACTTTATACTCATAATGGATAATTATTTCACTAGCACTCAAATTTTTAAAAACGACTGAAAAATATGTAAATATTCAAAGTTGTTCGAATTCAGAATATTCACGATAGATTACAAAGATCAACTAACTTTTTTATACAATAAACTTAGTAATTTAAATAATTAGTCAACTTAGAAAACAATATTGTTTAGGTTGTCCTCAGGCTCTGTAGTACTATAGACGCTCTCCACTAAAATGCTAACGTTAATGTGTAAAAGTTCAGCTTACATAGCGCTACTTGAAGGCTCTTAAACGTTAAAAAAAAAATATATATCAAAATTTGTATGTTATATTTAAAGAATGTATCAAGAAAATGTCGCCATATTCTTCTTTTCTCTTTTCTTGAAAGAAAAAAGTAAAAAAAAAAAATTTACCTAACAATTAATGTCGTCTTACTTCCGGTGGTAGAACATACATTCCCACAAATGGGTCTTTACACCTGTTATTTTTTTCTCTTTTTCTTTTTTTCTTTATCTTTCTTTTCTTTTTTTACTTTTTTTTTCTTCTAGGAAGGAGCTTAAAAATAGAATACTTCAGCATGCAATGATGTCGTTTATCATCCAAGTTACACCATGCTTAATTCTCCTTCTAGAAAAGTTATCTGTCTTCAGATTTTATTTTAGCATACAATATTCATACTGTGTGAATATTTTTATTTAGTCAGCAAAAAGATTTATGAGGGTTTGTCTCAGGTAAAGAAGGCAAAGTCCATTGCAATTCCAAATCGAGCCAGCCCTATTTTTTTGGCTCATTTTGTGTGTCAAGTGGTATAATTATCGTCTTTAAAGTGTATGAGTTTACTGTGAATGAGTTGAATACGTGTAGTGTTGAGCTAGAGAAGTGTTTGTGCGTACCCATCAATCGCTTTTGTAGGATGTATCTGTGTTGTGTGAATGTATTACTTAGGGTGTTTAGTAGAAGTCGTTTCTGATTGTGTTACCTAATCCAGAGCTAAATTTTAGTTGAGGTCGTGTAATTAATTGATTTAGTTGAGGTCGAGAAAAAAGTGGGTAAATCATAGATAAGTTTCTGGGCGGTTAAAATTTGACCCAATCGCGTTACTTTCTTTTATAGCGGTAAAAGAAATAAAAAAAAATTATATAAAAAATTATTATCTAGACAAATTATTACTTCCTGGTTGAAAGCATAGATAAGTTCACGGTTTATGAGATGGAAACAGGTGTTGCAATGAAACCCTCTCCACTTTATTATTCTCCGTGTCCGAGAGCAGACTCTGCAGATGATTTAGCAAAGTTTATCAGAAGGGCACGCGCTCTGATCGTGACCTCTTCTTTTTCTTTGTACAGTTCTTTGAAATCCTTTCAATCTACGTAACTGTCCTCCGTCATGCTACTTGAAAAAAAAAAATAGAATTATAAAAGGAAATCTTTGCTCCTTGGTAATAATATCCTGATGACAAACATGCAGTGCCAATTATTAATTGTCCTTAGATTAGAGTGTTTCAATTTTTGATTGTGCGCAATTAGTTTTCTATCCTTCAGCCCCCTCAATCTCTCTCTCACTCTAGATAAAGTATCTCCTTTCTATTCGATCACGAACTTCATTTCAAACCATAAACTGTTGGCTAAAAACTGTTGCACAATGTACACCCGCGCAATACCTACATATTATTCCCCCCAAACGACTAGGCTGCTTGTATTTCCTACGTGGCACGTCTATAAACACGGCTACGCCCTCATTAATCCGCAGCTTGCATAAGTTTCTGAAGTTCCCTTTCACACAGCATTAGTTTATTTTATTTTAATATCACGTTTATTTCTTTTTAAAATTTCCATAAAGTTTCACGTTTTCTTAGATTTATTAATTTTTTTTATTATTACTTTCTTTTATTCCTAGTAAGAGGAACTATTGTAATCGTGTCAAATTTTCGATATCGATTTTCACCTGAAATATCCGTTTTGAGGTCCCCTGAGCCCAAAAAAGTGGTTTTTAGCAAATGGTCAGTGTGCGTGTGTCTGTGTGTATGTGTGTGTGTATGCGAACAGCATATCTCAAAAACGAAGAACCGTAGAAAGTTGAAACTTCATATTCCGTTTAGGTATCACCATGGGATCTGTCAGTACTTTATCTTTCTGTTTTTTTTGCGATTTTTTCAAAAGTGGCTCCTACGATTTTTTTCAAACTTGGTATATCAATTACACATACAAAGAGCTAGAAACTTTTAATTGAAACATTTCTCTGGGAAAATTCATTTAAGGACACTTTTAGGGGAAGGGTGTGGTTACAGCTTCCTATAAAATGCTATCATAGTTGATTATACAATTTTATCATCCAAAGAAAATTAATTAGAAATAAATAGATGGCCAAAATTCCGAGTTTTAAGAAAAATAGTAAACCGGAAGTGCGCTTTTACTGAACAGTTTTTTCAATTTTCGATGAATTTCGTTAAATTTGGTACACAAACTATAACATTTGTCAATTACGTATAATTTTAAGGACAGGAGTAAGAGAAAGTTGTTGTGTGAGTGTTTCACACCAGATTTTTATTATTATTATTAATTTACTCTGTTTATTCTCTCTTAACTGTTTTAAGTGGAAGTATTACAATCGTATCAGATTTTTGAAATTACGTTTTTACCGGAATACACATGAAAAATCTTCCGGTCAAAATAGATATTACTTTTCTTTTTTTTTGCAATTTTCCCAGATATGGTACAGTCACTGTCATTCCTGGGGGAAATGAATTTTAGAAAGGTTGCGGTGGACTAAGAATTATAACATTCTTAAACAATGGTGTAATAAAAATAACGATTATAAATAAGAATAAAGCAGAAAATATAAAACTAAGATTTTATAGGCATTAGATAATTATTTTCCTCAAAAAACGCAATTTTTTTTCTTCAAAAATAAAAGAAAACTTGATTGGGAACAAAAGTAAAGAATACGATTTATGGATTTAAATAGAAATCTGAAGCGAAGAGGAATTGGAATGATGATTGGTTTAGTTTATGATTTGTTCTACCTATCCTTAACATTTCATATTATTGGTGTTTAGAAATAATAAAAAAGAGAAGAGAAAAAATAAAGTTTAATTTGTAAACTGAGACTAAGAGTGTTTACAGGAAGTGTATCCAAAAAAATGCCTGAAATTATTGATTATATCTAATCGAAAGACGTTAAGGATATACTTCTTTCATTCTAAGAGTATGTCCTTTTTTCAATTCTAGACTTTTAGTTATACATAAAAGACGGAATTAACTTTCTTAATGTTTCTGACAGTTAGCAAGCATTGGCAATTTCTTTTCTCCATTGCTTTTGTACAAGGTCCTAAATAAGAGCTTAAATATTTCGTTGTGTTTAAGTAATTTCATATTTCGTTGGGAAGAAGAAGCTGTGCAACCAATAAAGAAATGAATGAACCAGATCATTTGATTGTTGTAAGGAGCTAATTAAACACATCGTTTTCAGACGAGAATATAATTACTTATTTTGATTTATTTATTTATTTTTCTACTACATTCTGGATTGTTTTTTGTAAGCCAGCCTGACCTCCTTTTTGTAAGCACCTTCAACTTGGCAATGCTGTTCAAAAGTACTGATAGCTTTCACCCGGACTCAGAGAGTTAATTTGTCTACAATAAACATAGGAGGCAATTAAAAAATAAATTTAATATCTTTATTAATCCAATGTTTTCTACAGGATATTGAATTTTTTTTTTCTTTAATTTAACACTGCATAGGTCCTGAGTATCCTGAGTATAGATCAGGCCGACCGTTTTTTGAAGTCTGAGTTCCAGTTAAAAGGGATAGTGCGTCAGTTTACAAAATCTTGGAGTTTATTAAAACAAGTTTGTGAATGAGAATTATATACTTTGCGAAAATTCCAACTTAGAATAAGTAAAAAGAAATATATGGAAATTGAACGTCCTGCGGAAACCTAATTCTGATAATGATGAAGAGACACTGTTGAAAAGTTCAATGTTTAAAAATAATTCAGCAAGAACTATTTTTTTGTACCAAATTGATCTAATCAAGTTTTCTTGATTTTCAAGAAAACAATCCAACAATTTTTGAATTAGGTTCGCCGTTTGGGGGGGGGGGTTAAAATCTCACTGGAATGGAGTAGTTAAATAAGAATCTTGCCTAGTCTTTGCTAGTATAAAGTCTAATTTTGCTAGTTTTCCGAAGAAGTGTCTTTTGAGAAGACGATGCATATTTTTCATATTTATTTTCCCGTCCCAGATCAAGGGTATTGTGATGGATACCAGAAACATATTTTATTTGAAAAATATTATTTCAAGAATATCCTAACATTCAAAAGCCAGGGTAGAAGAAGTCCATTTACTGGAAGAGTTCATGAACCTTGATAGCATTGTCCTACCCTTCCTTCTCACAGGGGAGGATTTGAACGAACAATTAGAAGACATTCTTTCAATCATAATTTGTTGTAGACACCGAAGCACTGTACCGACACATCAGGACTGTGCCAGTTTAAGTTATAACATAAGAGTTTATTCCAATTAATTTCAATATACTTATAAGCATATTATTGTGATATTTTATAGTAACTTAATTTCACTTAGAGAATATGTCTATTTTAAAAACAGTGTGATCTCTTGATTATTTCTGATACTTCACTCTCTTAAACATATATACTTACAAGCCCTTTTACTAAACCGTTCTTGCTACACAAGCTACCTGCACATAAACACACAATATCACCAATTACATTTCAGTATCGAAACCAGTATCATCATCATCATCAATTGGTGCTCCTATAACCAAAATGCCATTGGGCGCCCTAATTTAAAATTTCCTTTACAAATAACTTTATTGTTTATAAATCAGTGGCAGGGGAAAACATTTGCATTGGTTTACATGAACAACAAACCATTTCTATTACGGAAAAATGTGGGTCAAAACAGAACATTGTGCTTTCCATGGTGGATCTCTGATTCTAGTGCCCATAACCAGATTATTGTCCATTACTTTACATTTCCACTCGATAGTACCGGGGTAAGTAAACCGTAATTGTTGCCTCGTTAAAATTCATTGCATCTATCCCAGCAGTTATCGAACATGTGAATACTGTTGGTGGTTGTGAACAATCACGGGTAATCAAAAGAGCGAACAGTTAGCTAGCCATAGAGATTATCTTTTGGAATTAGTAATGATTTTTCTGCGTTTGTAGTAAATTTACTAATTTTTATCATGTAAATCCTTTTATGGAACTTACTAATAAGATTCATAAAAATAACATGAACTATTGCGGTCTCATCAAATTTTCAGATTTGATTAAACACCGGAAGTGAAGTTGAATTGTGATTCACGAATATGAAATAATATTATTGGCGAGTGGTGTATGCTTGTGTATATCTGGTCCTGCCTAAATACTGATACAAAAGTACCATCAAAGGATGCAAAATTATATTATTGTATACATATATCGTTATCTAGTTAGTTGCACTGTGTACCTTATTAGCAAAGGTTTACATATGCGTCAGTATGAATTTTTAACTCATTTCAAGAAGTGGCTATAAAACTAAATCCACTGCCACCTAATAGAAGTATTGTGGCTCTTTTTGGTTGTCAGTGTTTGTATATGCATAATGTAGTCGTCGCTAATGTGTAAAATGCCCCCTTAAAGCTGAATTAAGTGTTTGTGTAGTGGTAAACTAGTGCCTGCCTGTGGGTACGCTAAATTTAACCACATGTACCCATGAATAATAATTGTAAGAATTGCTATTCGTGTGAATGTTTTACACACCCAAATTTTGGTATTTTAAATTCTTCAAACACTACTTTAAAATAGTACCTGAAATGTTGTTATGAAAATGAGCTTAAATCATTTTAACAAGTGATAAATTGAATTTATGTTGAACATCTAAATAAAGGACTTCATTTAAAACATCTCTTAAATTGCTTAGATTAATTCTTGTTTCATCATCACCCGGGGGGGGGTTCACTTAAATTTATTCCTGAGAAGAATAATTGTTTTAGAATTTTCATCCATATTTTCCACAGTTATAATATTTAAAACTTTGATGATGTTTAATTGCTATTAAATATAATCTACTTTTGTAATAATTAATGTAGTTATCACTTTTTTTGTTTTAATTTTTTACACGTGAAATATGTTAATCTTTTATAACTTTTGTTCTTATTTCATTAGTTTTTTTATTTAGCTCTTATTGTCAGTTTTTTCTTCTCTCAAAACTTTATACTTCCTCTTAGTCCTCAGTAAGAAGGCGCGATTGTGTTAAATTTGAGAAATTGAGTTTTTACTGGGTAAATTCATGTTTCGAGTAAAAAAAAAAGTTATAGGAAGCTCGAATTTGATATTCGTGTATCACAGCCCCATCTAACTTGAAGATTTCGGTGAAAATCCATTAACCGGAAATGCGATTTTTATTGAATTTTTATTATTAGATTTTCGCGAAGTTCTCGTAAACAGCTCCGATTCTTATTTTTACTCTTTATTTTCCTCAATTTTTTTTTTTCAACATTTATTTTTTGGCGGTGGAAAAATATTAATATACATTAGAGACATTGCTAGAATTCCAAATTTAAAGAAAAAAAATCACTTAACGTAAAGTCACCGATGCGAATTCACAAAATTAGGTTTCTGAGATTTTTGAAACTTTTCTTGATAACGATTACAATGTAACGTTTTTCTCTTATTTGAATATGTGGATGGGTCTGCAATGCTGGAATAACATCTGGTATTTTATCCGTCCTGGTACGCATTTTTCTTTTATTCCTAACCGGTTTCGGATTTGCATCAATCGACAGAGTAATTTTGTGTTCGTACTGGGATTTTATTTCAACGCCGTATTTCTGTTACATTCGACACATGTTGGTTTGTTGATTGTATGTATGTGCTGGAGGTTAAAAGGTTTTTGTTACTGTGTGTGTTTTTTTTTAAATGACAAAATGGAATTATTATAAAATAATTTAAAAAAATTCATTTTGTTATTAAACATACGAGTATATACAATCAACAAACCAACCAGTGTCGACTGTAACAGAAACATTGCATTGAAGTGAACTCTTTGCATGAACTTGATAAATTTACTCTGACTTTGGATGAAAATCCGCAACTAGCCAAGAATGAAAGAAATCTTGTATGTTACGACGGATAAAATACCTGATGTGCGAATCCACATATTGCATCATTGCGGACCTTTCCATATATTCAACTATGTGTGAAGATTATAGACTCCCGCTGCCCTTATTTCATATACATGCTCCTAGGAAGTGAAGTAGGTGGATCTTGATCTCCCATAGGTGGTGAATTTGATTAGTTTGTGGTAGGCAGATGCATTACGCCTTACGTGTCATGTTGCGTTACCTAGCTGAGGGGCAGATGACAGAGGGACGGATTGCCAGCTATCTATTACACAGTATTCAAATTATGTCTTGATATACCTATCATTCTGCAACTGATTATGGAAGTTCGCTAAAACTGTTCAACCAAAATCCTGAAAAACCTCTATTTACAATGAAAATCCAATTTCAAAAATTTGATCCAATCGCAATACTTGTCTCTATTAGCAAGTCAAACACAGAGAGAGAGAGAGAGAGAGAGAGAGAGAGAGAGAGAGAGAGAGAGGAAAAAATCAACTAATTCAAACTATAAACTAAAAAGACATTTTATTACCGATATTTTTACTTTTACTTAGTGTATAATAAATAGCATGTTTTGAAGGATATTTTATAACTAAATTTATCTAGATTATTTATAACAGCAAATTATTTTATAAATATCTTTCAAAACATGCTATTATACACTATTTTCTAATGTCTAATCATAATTTATAATAATTCCATTTTGTCATTAAACACACACACACATAATAACATAACCTTATAACCTCCCCACGTATATACAACCAACAAACCAACAAGTGTGAGTGAATAGAAAAATAGATTGAACTCTCTACACGAACTTGGTGAATTTGCTGTGAAGATGGTTGAAAATCCGAAAACAGGTCAGGAATAAAAGAAATATGCATGCTACGACGAATAATATACTACCAGATTTTTTCTCTCAACTTGAATTATTGCTAATTACACCGATAATTAATGTATCAATTTTATTTGAAACATTTAAAAAGACATTTTCGGAGGAATTTGTCACGTTAAATTTTAAATTGTTATTTAACGTTCTTCAATGTTAGTGGTGCTTTCTTGTCTGGACTACAATATAAACTATATTTAAAGGACTACCTGCTGTAACAGCAACCAAAAAGAGCAAAGAGAAGCTCAACCACTCTCTCTGACTGGAGTGGGAGAAGCTGTATAAATATAGAGACGGACAGTCCATAAAAACACAGTTGAATTCAGTTCAATACATCCAATTACTACGTGTCATTTTCATACCACTCTACCTTAAAACATTTCTTTATTGTAAAGTCCAGGCAGACTGTATCACTTAATTAATATATTAGTTAACCAAGTCTTCTTCTTAATTCACCAAATTCTCTCCACCTAACACATCCATTATACTGCCAAGGGTTGATGCCCAATTTTAAATATCCTGAAGATACTTTTCACAATAATTTTTTCAGTTAGTCTTTCCGCGTTAATAATAATAATATATTATAATGATATCCTAGAAATTCTAAAAATAATTGATTGTAAAATATTTATTGAGGTTGGAAGAAAATTTAGGTATATACAAGTCCAGAGAGTCCATATACAGTTACAGTTTTGATTTGTACGTGAGGATTTGTTAGCTTAGAAGTGAAACTAGTGAACTTAATCCAATTAATCCATCACAAAGTTAGTTACTTTATCCATTATTTGGTCAGCTACTTACTTTTGGGTTTCCTAGTTAGGTCTTTCTTTTTCTCAGTCACTTTTTAAAAAGTTTACATTAACTTCAGCCAACTTATCGTGAAGAAAGTTCACCTTACTATTACTGTTATGCTCTTTGTAATTATTTGGTTTAATTATTTTTCTAGTTTTTTATTAATTTTTTATAGAGAACTTTGATAGCTGTGATATTAATTTCTCCCAAATATGCTCTGTTTATGTAACATTCATTAAAGCGCTCGAAACAATTTTCATACTTCACTATAATATTAATAAAAGATTATCACACTATCATTGATCTTAATTATTTTACTTTGGTAAACAAACAAACAGCCCATGAAGGGGCAATGCTTGTCAGAGGGTAATTTTTATTGGTAGGATTGGACGTGTGGCGAGCACGTCGCGATTCCCTAATCTTCTCGTCCCTGACAAACTGTTACCTTCCTACTTTTACTCACCACGCTGGAACTTTTGATCCGGACGGTTTTCCGCTTTTCCCCTCACTACAATGGAATCCCCGAATTCTTGCAAAACATAGACGCGTGAGTTTGCTGAATTGTATTTATTTATTTTTTTTTTTTACTTTTTCTCTAAAGTACGTGTAATTGCAGTATAATTCACTAGTTTTACCGTCACTAAAATATTGAAGTTATTTTAAATGTTGAAAATGTGGATGAGTCCGCAATGCTGGATAACATCTGGTATTTTATCCGTCGTAGCATGCATATTGATTTTTTTCTGACCTGTTTCGGATTTTCATCCATCATCAGAGCAAATTCACCAAGTTCATCTTGTGAATATTTCATGAAATTGATGAATTTGCTCTGACTATGGATGAGAATCCAAAAGTGGTCAGGAACAAAATCAATATGCATGCTACGATGGATAAAATACCAGATGTTATTTTAAATGTATTGGTAAAGTTTCAAGTTTTTTAAATTTATTTTTAATCGGTTAATAGGAAGTGCCACTCACTCAAAGAATAGATTTTTCTCCGTTTTTCTTTATTTATGCTATAATCCCTGCGATAGCGATATAAGTAACAATTTATTATCAAATTTTAAGAAGATAAATGCAAATTGAGTGAAAAAGTTACCGAGTAGTGGTATTCATCCTCTGCACTGAGAGGAGATCACGAGGCCATTGTCTAGGAAGAGTATCAGGTAGAGTTTGGGAAGACAGGTGTTGAACTAGGGATTTGTATGTGACTGCAGGTTAATATGGAAGTTTCTGTACCGAGTTTGAGCGACTTGACCAATGAAAGTTTTTTTATTTTATTTGCATATTGCGACCTCAAGTGATCTATTATAACCTTCTGGGGCCGTAGGTGAGCTTGCTCATCTATAGCACCCTCTCCAGCTTGAAGATCCCTAAGGAATCCCAAGACCCTGGAGGGTTCTAGGGTGGGTATTTCTCCCTGCCCAACCTGGTAACAACCAGGCTCTTGAATCTTTTTAGATGACGCCATCGCAGTCGGTGAGGAGATATATTGGAGTTTCTCCTCCATCTCCCCACAGAATCTGCATGTGCCATCATCTTCTAGACCCAGCTTCCTCAGATGTCGCCTGAGTCTGCAGTGCCCCGTAAGAATACGGATTTTATTCTTGCTCAGACTGATGCAGGCCTTCGACCTTTCCTGGTTATAACCTCCCAGACAGATCTTGGCCTGCCTCAGTCCCGGGAGAGTGTTCCAGAGACGAGCTCTTTTCGCCACATGCTCTTTCTTGATTTCTTCCAAAGAATACCTGGTCATTGACTCCGCAAAAGGCCTCTGGCCCTAATAGAGAGGATGCAGCGCCGTCTTTTGCAAGGGTGTTGGCCACCTAATTACCTTCCACACCGGCATGTCCCGGCATCCAGAATAGGGTAACTTTGTTTCTTCTGCCTTAGGTCATTGAGCTTACCTAGGCATAAGCAATGAAAGTTATATTAAGGTTGGTGTGTTTAGGTCGGTGGGTAAAAAGGAGCGTTTACGGAGGATTCTGGACGTAAGGATTGAATTCTTTGGTGATTTGAGCGTTTGGTTGAACCCCATACAAAAAATTTTGTGAATATTTCACACCAGATTCTTCTTCTTCCCAACCCCTACTCATTTCACTAATCTGACCAAAAAAACTTTCACTGTTTTCGACATAGTATTCATTAAATTTAATTTCATTAAAAAAAAAAAAAATCATTAACTATTAAAGTTAATATTTTAAAAGCAATTTATTCTATTTCAAACATTCAGCATTCATAATGACTTCTCTTTACTTTGTGATAATAGTTTGGAAGCCAAGACTATAAATCTATTTTAACATAGTTAAATATAAAAAGACCTGTCGGTACTCTTTACAAACATTTCCAATTCTTTATAATATAAAAACTTTCTTCATTCCTCTTTTAGTCAAGTAAACGCTTACAATAGAAAACCGTCTTTTATAGGATTTATTCCGGTATAGTGAAAATTAATCATTGTTGTTCCATACTATATATTTTAATATAACTCATTGTTATTTATTTATTAATTTATTTATTTACTTTTCAGAGAATCCGATCACAATACTTTCTCTTACCAGCAATGAGGGAAAATAAAAAAAAAACATTTCACTATCACAGTTCTGTGATTAAAAAATGAACACGGACGATATATAATAGTTACTAGATACGACCATAAAAACAAACAAAAAAAATCTGGTGTGAAACACTCACACAACTTTCTCTTACTCCAGTTCTCAAAATTATAATTGACAAATTTTATAGTTTGTATACCAAATTTAATGAAATTCGACGAAAACTGAAAAAACTGGACAGTAAAAGGCGCACTTCCGGTCAACTAATTTCCTTGAAACTCGGAATTTTGGCTATCCATTTATTTCTAATTAATTTTGTTTGGATGATAGAATTGTATTATAATCAACTATGATAGCACTTTAGAGAAAAACTAACCCCACCCTTCCCCTAAAAGTGCCCTTAAATGAATTTTCCCAGAGAAATATTTCAAATAAAAGTTGTAGCTCTTTGTATGTGTAGTTGATATATCAAGTTCGAAGAAAATCGTTGGAGCCATTTTTGAGAAAAACCCAAAAAAGTAAAAAAGAACAAGTAATGTGGTACTTCCGGTTGAGTAATTTTTTTTAGATAACGTACTGTCAGATGCCATGGTGATACCTAAACGGAATATCAAGTTTCAACTTTCTACGGTTTTTCGTTTTTGAGCTGTCCTGTTCACACACACGCACAGACCATTTGCTAAAAACCACTTTTTTGGACTCAGGGGACCTCAAAACGGATATTTCCGGTGAAAACTCGATATCGAAAATTTGACACGATTACAATACTTCCTCTTGCTAGGAGTAAGAGAAAGTAACAAGTACAATTTAGGTACTGGTTTTTTTCACAGATTAAAATTTTCTCAGTGACCCTCAGATATCAACAATGTTCTGTATATTTTATGTATGTAAAGATTCCACGTTTTAACATGTACCATTCTAAATAGTAAAAAAAAATGACAGATATATTTCCATCTAAGAAACGATTTCTATCTAAAATGAAAAATGAAGAATCTGCTTTTCTATTCTTCTTTCGGAAATTGTATAGACACTTGATGAAGACGACAAAACCAGAGATGGTTTTTTTTTTTCTATTATGGAAAGTTTTGTTGATAAAAATGGCAATGGGTAAATTGCCCACCACTCTGCTTCGTCTTGCCAGCCTTTCTATACAGTGCCAAAGTTAATGTGTTTGCTTTCGGCGTGATGGTGAAGAATAGTGGTGCTCTGAGAGGTTAACCCTGTATATCTCTTCCCTCTGTGTTGTATCACCGAGCTAAGAAGAAGGTGTGGTGTCCTATATATTGTTCCATGAATCCATCTCTCGGCCCCCACCACCATTAAACATATCCTCAACATTTCTCCAGTTGATGTTACCAGCTTACTCTTCACACTGTCTTCTTTTTCTCCCTCACACTAGCTCATTCATTCCACTGTCTTCTCTTCTAACACGTGACCCTCATATGATGTAGGTGCGGCTCGGCCTCAATACCTTCTAGCGGTCTTCTTGCCCTCTGGCCATTTGACTTCTTCCATCTACATATACAATTCTTAGAATTTCTTTCTTAAATCTTCTCTGCCATATCCATCTAACCTATCCAGTCTGACTGGGTTGATTCCCTCTATTTTCTAGAAATAATTGTTTTTTTACACAAATCGACTTTGCAACAACTAAACTTCAATTTCTTGGGTACCCCTGAATTTAAAACAATTGCGTCGAAGAATTATAGGATTTTTTTTTTTAAATTGTACTAGAAGATCCTGGGCGCTTCGGTTTTCCGTCAAAATCCATAAACCTATAATACCGCTTTACTGATTTCCGGTTTTCCCAATGTTCGATAATTTCTCCAAGGATTTTTTTTAACCTCAATATTATACACAAAATTTTTTACAGCTTTATCAGTTTTTTTTTTTAGTATGTGTTTGGGTTCATAATTCTAGATAACATCTGAAATTTTATCCGTCGTTACATGGTTAGTTTTTGTTGCTTTTGGCCGATTTTTTTGGTTTCTCATTCAACGTTATGGTAAGACTAACGAGTTCGTATAACAAAGTTGATGATAGCCTTATTTTTTGACAATGGATGAGAATCCGAAAACTGGTCAGAAGTGAAATTCCATATTATTTTATCAGTATTATTTGATATATATTTCCGAAAAAAATTAAAGCGGTTCTAGGTGAAATGTGACTTTACGCGTCCCCTATAAAGTGCCGTTTCCTTATTATATAACAATAATTCTAATACTTTTACAATATTATGGAGAATTAAATATGTTGCTAAAAGTTCCAAATTTGAAGAAAATCGATTAACAGGAAGTGCCTATATTACTGAGCTTTTATTCGATTCTCACGACACTTGCGAATTTCCTTAATCTTCCTTTCACATGTACGTATATAGATGTATAAATTTCCGTTTTAACTTTAACATATTATGATCGTGTCAAATTTTTGAAATTGTTTTTCCACCGGAGATACATGTTTTGAGGTCCCCAGAGTACGAGTAAAATATTTTTAGATAATACAGTGTGTGTGTGTGTTGTTTGTTTGTTTGTTTGTTTTAACAAAATATTTCAAAAAATAAAATTACCAGGAATCTCAAATTCGATATTTCGTTTACTTATAAGTATAGCATCGGACACAAAGGTTTCGGACAAAATCCATCGACTGGAAGAGGATTTTTTTTTTTCAGTTGTTTACGATTTCATTAAACTCTGTATACTATCTACACAAATAAATATCTTTATATTTTATCTAGAATTCCAAATTTGAAAATAAAATGAACTGGTTAACGGAAGTGCAACATTACAGAAAGTGTTTTTGGAATTTTATTTGATTTTTTTTCAAAAACCGCTATAATGATTTCGTTTAAACTTGGAATATTCAAATGGTGATGATATATCACAAGTTAAACTATAGTTTTTAAGAAATTCAAAAAGGAAAATTTTTGTAATTACACTTTTTATGTTAGATTTTCTATTTTACAGTCTTATATATCACATGTTTTTTAAATTTTAATAGTTTATTATATAGATAGTTTGATCTCCATCCACATAGTAAACAACAGGAAAATTCACTATCCATTGGCAGAAAAAGTCAGAAGGAAATTATCATGTATGATTAGAGAAGATGGATGGACTATTGGAATCAAGTGGACTAAAGTTCATGTCAGCACTTTAGGAAACGAGAAGCTGATCGTTTAGCGAAGCAAGCTTCAAAGGAGGAAAGCCTGGAGTTGTGTTATAAGTACTACCGAAAATCGTGTGTGAAGCAAGACGGGAAACATTGCGGAAGTGAGAAGAAGAATGGACTCATTCAAGTAAAGCACAACACACCAGACAGTTCTTAGATCCATCTACATATGATAGACTGCATAAACGAATTGACTTAGACAGCTACCAGCTGACAACGTTTCATACTGGCCATTGAAAATTTAAGAGTTATTTATTTATTTTTATTTATTTATAAATTGTTTATAAGTATAAAAACTCATTACAGTAGAGATTGGTGGCAAACCAAATACAGAAATACAGAAACAAACAAAAGTTGGAAAAAAATTCTAGATAGAACACTTAGCACCACTTAATCACTTAAAAGAAAGTATAAAATGAAAAGTTATAATAATAGATTATGAAACCTGGTCAATAACATTGTGCCTAGTTTTAGACTTGATCCGTTGTACTGCATTTAAGTATATAATGATTACTGATATAAAAGAGATCTCCACCTGAGTGCAGTCACCATAAATTTTATTATTTTATTGATTTTTTCAGTGGAATTTATTGTTAATAAATCTGTTATGTTATGGAAATCAGGGCTTAAGATGTTTCTCCCTTAACTCTTTGTAAATAGGACAATTTATCAGAAAATGACTGAGGTCGTTCTGTTCGCCGCTACAAAACAAACAAATTGTGTTACTATTCCACTTATGTTTAGTTCCATTACAATACAAAATCACTGATTATTAATTTAAGAGTTATTTTACCTAGATTTAAAATAATCAGTTCGCCATCATGTCAGTGCGACAAAATAAGTGATCAAACATCAGACCATCTACTCTTTGAATGCATCCTCCTGGACCATCTAAGACTGGTTTTATTAAGAGAAACTGTACTGACTGGACACAGTTGGCCACCAATCTGCCTGACATACTTTGCCCACATTTCCTCAACTTCATTAACAAAATCAATTACAATCAAATAAGTAGCCTAGTTTCAAAACTGTAAATAACCATGTAAATATCTACTTTTGCTGATACCAACCAAATTAATTGTATATCTTATCTACATTTTTATTTATTTTCTTTTTTGGTGTTTATCTATCTTACTTTCTTATGAAACATGTCATATTTTAAATGGAGCAGGTTCAAAATATAATAAACTCCCTCCAAATAGGGGTACTGCTGGTAGGGAAAAAGAGATAGTTGAAATGTTGTGTAATTCTGATTTTTTTCTCTAATAATAGCAATAGTTTAAAATGAATTTCATACTATATATAATGTTTTTATTGATTTATTTAATTGTTTTTTTTTTATATATTTAGTTAATTTATTATTTTTTTATTGAAAATGTGGGTGGGTCCGCAATGCTGGATAACATCTCATATTTTATCCGTCGAAGCATGCATATTGATTTTGTTTCTGACCGGTTTCGGATTTTCATCCATCGTCAAAGAAATTCACCAAGTTCTTGTAGAGAGTCCAGTTCAATGTAATGTTTCTGTTACACTCACACTTGTTGGTTTGTTGGTTGTATATATGTCATATATGTTGTGTATACGTGTATGACATATATACACAACCAAAAAACCAACAAGTGTGAGTATAACAGAAACATTGCGTTGAAATGAATTCTCCTACACGAACTTGGTGAATTTGCTCTGAACACAAAATATGAATAAATATAAATAGATATTATTTTTTTTATTTTATATGTATTATTTATTTGGGAAACTTGTGTACTGACCTTGAAGAAGGCTATAAATTTGCCGAAACGTTGGTGAAAATTTGAAAAACCAGTTTGTTTTACTTTCTCTTACTCCTGGTAAGAGGAAGTATTTGTAATCGTGTCAAATTTTCGATATCGAGTTTTCACCGGAAATATCCGTTTTGAGGTACCTCTGAGTCCAAAAAAGTGTTTTTTAGCAAATAGTCTATGTGTGTGTGTGTGTGTGTGTGTGTGTGTGTGTGTGTGTGTGTGTATATATATATATATGTGAACAGCATAGCTCAAAAACGAAAAACCGTAGAAAGTTGAAACTTAATATTACGTTTCAACAGGATCTGACGCTGCGTTAACTATCAAAATTCCTCAACCGGAAGTACCACATAACTGGCTGTTTTTTTTTTTACGTTTTTGCGATTTTCTCAAAAATTGATGCGACGATTTTCTTTAAATTTCGTATATCAACTACACATACAAAGAGCTACAACTTTTATTTGCAACATTTTTCCGGGAAAATTCATTTAAGGACACTTCTGGGGGGGAGGAGGGTGGGATTACAGCTTCCTCTAAAAGGGTATCATTGTGGATTATACAATTCTATCATCCAAACAAAATTAATTAGAAATAAATAGATGACCAAAATTCCAAGTTTTAAGAAAATTAGTAAGCCGGAAATGCGCTTTTACTGAACAGCTTTTTCATGTTTTCGACGAATTTCATTATATTTGGTACACAAATTATAATATTTGTTAATTATAATTTTGAGAACAGGAAGTAAGAGAAAGTTGTGTGATTTTTTTTTTTTTTTTTTTTTTTGTGACCGAATCTCAACATCCATTTTACAACATTTAATTTAATAACATTTTTTTGTATTTTTAGTATTCATCATAAGGGTTGCTATGCGTTCTAATGAAAATTTGATTACAATTTTTTGAAAATTATTTTTCTTTTGAAATTCTTTTTTTATCTTCATATTTTCTGAGAATTACAAAACAGCTGTAATCGTAAAAACTGAGATAACTATATTATATTTTCTAGGAATATCCTCTTTATTATACGTATAAAAGTAATAACGTCTATTATAATTAATGAATATGGTAGTGTTAATACATTTTGAACTAACTGTATGTCCATCTGTACAAAATATCTAATGGAATTTTATTTATTTTCAGGTAAATTCTCAATTTGATACCACTTTTTTTTCAAACACTAATGTAAGTATTTAGAAATAAGTTTTTTTTGTTGTTTTTTTTACAGTAAATTTAATATTCTACTTAATTAATATTTCTTTATAAATTCATTTAAACAAAAAAAAATAAAACCCATTTTTATTTCTTTTCGTGTTTATCTTTAAAGTTAGTTATATTATGATAAACAGAAGTTAATTTCTAGAAAAGAAAAAAAATCGGCTTCAAAAGGAAGGGGTGTTTTATCGAAATTTACAAATAATTAGTTAATTAGCAGTTTTCAGCACATACTAAAAACACAGTTTGACCTATCCACTAATTATTTGAACATTTGGGGGGGGGATATGGATTTTGTGAGGTTTATGTTGGGTTATCCCATACAATTACCATTCTTATTTGATATTAATACAGTAAGCGAAAGTAGTGTTAATACACCAGATTTTTACTTTCTCTTACTCCTAGTAAGAGAAGTATCGTAATCGTGTCAAATTTTCGATATCGAGTTTTCACCGGAAATATCCGTTTTGAGGTCCCTGAGTCGAAAAAAGTGGTTTTTAGCAAATGTCTGTGTGTGTGTGTGTGTGTACGTATGTATGTATGTATGTACAGCGTAGCTCATAAATGAAAAATCGCAGAAAAGTTCAAACTTGATATTCCGTTTCGGTATCACTATGTGATCTGACAGTACGTTATCTGTCAAAATTCCTCAACCGGAAGTGCCACTTTACTAAGTTTTTTTTTCACTTTTTGAAATTTACTCAAAAATGGCTCGACGATTTCTTTAAACTTTGTATAGCAACTTCACATGAAAGATCTACAATTCTTATTTAAAACATTTTCTGGGAAATGCATATAAGGGGTTGGGAGGGGTGGGGGTAGGTTGTCCTCTAAAGTGCCATTTCAGTTAATTACACAATTCTATCATTTAAATAATAATAATTAGAATTAAATGCATTGTTGAAATTCCGAGTTTGAAGAAAATCAGAAGACCGGAAGGGCGTTTTTACCTAAGAGTTTTTTTCACTTTTTTGCAATTTTCTCAAAAATGGCTCAAATGATTTTCTTTAAACTTGGAATATCAACTACACAAACAAAGATCTACGATTTTTAACAAAGGTTGAAACTTGACATTCCGTTTGGGGCGTTACTTGCCATAATTACTCAACTGGAAGTTCCACTTTATGCGCAGTAGAACAGACTTTTTAAACATTTATTTTATTTACTTATCTCGTGCGCTTAAATTAAATTTCAAATGTTATAATATGGAATAGCTAATGTAGTTGTAGCGCTCGTCTGGACAACAATGTAACTAACTACTATGCTATCTGCCTGTCTGTGTTGGTAGGTTGGTACATCTCCCCCACCTCCAGTATATTTATTTCCAGGACACAGGCAAAATTTGAAGTTTAAAGAAAATTTGTCATTTTGTAATAAATAATTGTATTAACAGGAGTAAGAGAAAGTTGTGTGAGTGTTTCACACCAGATTTTTTTTTTATTTTTTTGTTTTTTTATGTAACAAATTTGGGAAAACTAGAAAACAGTTCGTATGCACACTTTAAGAGCAAAATCACATTTTATTTTTCAAAATAAAAGAATGAAAACTGTTCATCAGTATTCCGCGTGCTGCCTTGTCCTCAGTTTTTGTTGTCTAGAGAGCATTGAGCAAATTAGGTTTCCACGAGTTTCTCTTGTAGTCTAGTTCTCTATCGTCAGTTTCATTCTTTCTTTCTCTCTTTACCTGAATTTCTAGAAAATATTTGGTATTCATTTTGGTGGATTTCTTCTAAATAAATACATTGAATTTATACAATTCTTCTGAAATCATCATCTTATTGCCGATTTTTCTTCATAACAATCTATTCTTCTTCTTCTTCTCATGGCTCTCTACAGCCGTTGTAGGACTTAGGCCTCCTTTAACAAATTTTCCCAACCATCCCAATCTAATACCTTTCTTCGCCATTGCCTAACCCCTATTTTTAGCACGTCTGCTTCCACATCTTGCAGCCATCTCAACCTTGGTCGTCCCCTTGGTCTTCTGCCGTCTGGATGATTTTCATATACCTTTCGGAGAATTCTCTCTTCATTCATCCTATGCAGGTGACCAAACCAGCGCAATCTTCTTAGTTTGACTGCAGTCACTAGATTTTTTTTTTTTTTTTTTTTTTTTTTTTTTTTCTTTCCAGCCAAAAGGGTTGATGTTACGATTCCAGGCAGAGATTGGTTAACCCGTGATTGGCGTGATTGTGAGAGAAGACTTAATAGCCTTGCTCAGTGGAATAGGATAGAGCTCTTTCGGGTACGCGGACATGGCTGGCCAGAGACGAGCTGGCCTTGCTAAAATAGGATCGAAACTACAAGTTTTGTCGAACTGAGCCTACCTTGGCCGTCATTAACCATTTTCTTGACCAAAAAAGTTAAATAATGATGGAAAAGGGAATTAGTAAAGCTCTGGAGGGACAATTTTCCTGCACGCACTTTAGGTGGAGGTGCTTTCTTCAAGCTTAAAAATTTATAAAAGACCTCCTTAGTCTTGAATATATTTCTCTTTATGAGTCGGATATAAATGAGCTTCCTTGGCAGTCAAGGATATTTATGTGAAAATTTGTCAAAATAAAAATGAAAAGCCTATATCTATGTAGTTAGTTAGTTTTAAGAAAAATCAATGAAATTGTTTTCTGAGAATATCACGAAATACTGAGAAAAAAAAACTTCAATAAAGCCCCACGATTAACGGATTTTTTCAGGCACATAACTACCGTGGCCAAAATAAAATTAGAAAACTTTGATGTGATCATTATACATTCTTTTAAAATAGCAAGAGAAAATAATTAAAAAACTGAATAAATGAGAGGATACAAAAACGATCCTTCTGTGTAGTATCAGGAGTGTGAAAAAAAAAAAATTAAAAAAAAAAAAAATTTTTTGCGAACAATGCACTGACAGAAAACTGTTATTTCTTCTTCTTTTTTTTCTAACAATTTTTAATTGCAATAATTAACGATGAATCATTGTGCCAACTGAAGCGTTAAAATAAAAGAAGAAAAGTTTCAAATGGTAATTGTGAGACCCTTTTTGGTGATTAATGAGCAAGATTTTTGTTATATCCCATTGTATGTATGTATTTGTGATGTGTTTTTTTTTTTTTTATATTTAGTCTGTGAATATGGTAAGTTGTATATGTGTAAAAGATTGAATGTATATTACATGATGATGATGGGTCCAGTTCCGGTACTTTTGACTCGTTATATATTTTCCCACAAGAAAAAAATATTCCTTTCAATGAGAACCTTCTTCTATAAGTTCTACTATTTTTACGTCTCTTGTAACAAGTTCTTTTTCTTCTTCTACTTCTTTTTCCATAAAAACAGTTTTTTATATTATAAACAGTTTTTGCGAGTGTAACGAAAAATGTGCGAACGAATAAAATGAACGCTAGATTGCGCAAATGTGTTCATTTAAGAAGAAATGTGGATAAAAGTAGTAAATGTTGTTCTCTCTTTCTGGCCAGTTAGGACCACAGCCTGAGGGTTCTCATTTAAGGGATCTTTTAGGAGTTAGTGAGCGACTAAACACGCAGGATTTAGAAAGAGAGAGTGTGTGTGCGTGTGTGTGTGTGTGTGTGAGCGCACGCGTGAGGAATTCCAGAGAAAGATAGAAAAGTGTGCGAGTGTGAGGTGTAGGCGGGAGAAGTTGGGGAAAAAAGGGTTTATATATATATATATATATATATATTTGGTACCGAATCTCTAGAAGTAGTTTTGGAAGATAAACTCTTGCTGTTAGAACCCTGTGGCCCTGGCCAAGTTTTGGAGGTGTGCCAGCCAACAACTCTTCTCTGTACGAACGAATGAACGTACCCATCCTCTTAGAAACTTTTCCATCTATGTACTTACCTCCTAAATAAACCCAAACTAGGGAAAAGAGAGAGAGAGAGATTGAGGGAGGTATGGTCTGCGTGCGCGCGCTTAATGTAGGGAATGAGTTATATACTTTACTTTCTTTATCCAGCTACTACAAGTAGAGGTATATGGTCAGAAATGATATTTAATACATATCACTGGGACGATATAGAAAAAGGAAGTTGTATATGGAGGAAAGCTTGTACACTTGGTTACCCATCATCCCACAAACTAACCTTGTGAGAGAGAAAGAGAGAGTCAATTTACGTGATACTTATCTCTCACTTATCTCTTTACAAACACGCAAAGATTTTCCATTTTCTCATAACTAATTTTTAAAATAAAAATCTTAACTTTGGTGGGGAAATTTTTTTTTCCCTCTTTTAATTAAAATAAAAATTAAAAAAAATATTTACTTTTTTTTCCCCCCAGTAATATTCCTTAATTGGAATGGTTTTAAAATAAAATACTTGACCTACATCTTAATTTAAACTCGTTATTGTAGACTTTCTTGATACTATTCTCGATAACTTGTTTTTTTTAGTTATTATAAAGAAAGTTACCGGTTTTTTTAAGCGCTATAAGGATGTGAGAAGGAGAGAGAATTTGTGAGAATGAATTTTGGAGAAATTAACTGGTATATCTGCTGAACACTGTATAATGAGAGAAACGCATAAACTGCAAGAACTTACAAGTGTATAGAAGTTAGGTTGCGAGAGCGAGGCGACGGTTAACCTACAGTGTGGTCGGTTCAGAGTCATATTATGTTCATTTGAACATATATGACAAACTTAAAAACGAAAGGGGTGAGTGCATCATTTGGGGGATTACTGCGGTGTTTAAGGAGACCCTAGCCAATTCGTATTTCCTGTTTACGGTTCGATCCATGGAGTGGGTTGTGCCATATGGGAGCCCCAGACTGGCAGCTCCAAGAAGTACAGGCTTTCAAATATCGCCTCGGTATACACTGCGGAATTGGCAGCAATTTGGAAAGCAATAGGGCTGGCAGATAAGACAAGCCAGAAGAGGGACAACACTGTGGTAGTTTTCAGTGACTCAAGAAGCACACTTCAGAAGATAAAATGTCCGGGTGAGGTAATAGACCCATACTCGCAGAAGTAGCGAATAGGTGGAGAATGCTGCAGGAAGGATACATATAGTGTGGATCAAAGGGCATGCCGGGATCCAAGGTAATGAATATGTCGATATCCTGGCAAAAGATGCTATGGGTGAAGACATTCCGATAGCTAGTTTGAGAGATACTAACAATGCTCTGAAAAGTAAGTATTTAGAATTATGGCAGGATCAATATGGAAAAGAATATAGAGGCAATACAGCCTCGAATCTCAGGTAGACCTTGGTTTGAAGAGTTGGAGGGGGAAAGGCAATTCTATAACACGATAATGTGATTGAGGTTTAACCATAATCTCACCAAGCCGCACCTTTATAAAATACGCATCGTAAATAGTCCCAAATGCGATTGCGGTAACGGAGAAGATGGCGACATCAATCATTAATTCTTTAGTTGTGTAATGTATAGTAAATAAAAGGGAAACGTTTGTAACCGAACTGTCCAAGTATGTACGATTTCCTTGTAGCGCAAAAAGCATATTGGCACTAATGGAAAAGCAAGCGCTTGCTTGCATATACAAGTTCATCAAAGGGAATAAAATGAAAAAAATATAAGTCGGATTAGGAATTATCTTTCAGTACATTGTAGTTCTGTGCTCATTTCACTTATACTAGACACCAAAACAACATAATATTCAAAGGCATTAACCATAAAACTGTTTCAGATATGTCATGTCTAAAGATTAAGGATAAGAGCCGCATCGCTTAAAATACCCTTATCTCTACGAGAGTATATAAAAGTGAGAAAGGTAGTAGAAGGTTGCTGACTGGATGTTAACTCGTCGTAAACTGTTGTAAAACTCTCCTCTGTAGGGCTAGCTCGCTATATATATATATATATATATATATAGAGAGAGAGAGAGAGAGAGAGAGAAAGAGAGAGAGAGAGTTTCCCATCCTATTCTGGCCTAGGTAGCGAGTAACTAGATTGATTCATTTTCTGTTTCTCCACTTTTCGGATCCTATGAATCTATAATGATTCGGATCCCATTACAGCGCTATGAAGATCACTCATTAGAATTTATGTAGGAATAAGGTCACTGAATGAACTTAACTGACGATTTACTGGTATATTGAATAAAGCTAAGATACTGTAATTGAAGTTATTAAACAAGAAATAGAGAAAGATTAGCGTAAGGCTAATTGCGCGAAGCGGTGTTAACAGACTAAGCTGTAAGTGTGATGCCTTCTTGAACACTGAAGAAAAAATTTTCCTTCGCTTTTTGTGGTCGAACATACTCCTCAGTTCCCTTTCTTTGGCTTACTAGGGGTAAAGAGGCGGATCTTGACTTCCCTACGGTGTAATGTTCAGGCAGTTGTGGTAAGAGGTTCCGAGGTAATAGTTCAGTACTATCTTTGAATTTTTTTGCTTCTACAGTTTACTGTCCGGTAATGGACCCTGTTGTCGGTAACGAAAGAACACTGTCCGGAGACCGGCAGAACAGTGAAAAGATGTTGGCGCTCCCTCTCTATTAGTACAGTTTATTGAATGACCGTGGATCATATTCGGAGCCGATTTCATCTTTTTTTAAGTAAATAATGGATATTAAATACATAATTTATGAATGCAACCATAAAATAGTGTATATAATTCTGTGTGATAAGCAGAACTATCATGAAGTTTACATTATAGAATGGTTAGGAGAAAAAAGAGTGTTTTATTCATCATAATGTGACTAAATTAGTTTCATTGGTTGAATGTGAGTGAATTGGTAATACTGGGGCGTAGAGTGTGTATGCGGTTGTAATTATTGTTTCCCATTTTGTATGACAATTCTCTCTGCTTTTACAATTTGTTATTGGAATTCTCTTAAATCAGTATTATTGTGCTGTTCCGATAAAATACAAGCGACTGATCAGTTCATTAATGAATAATCGAATTTTCTAAATTTACTCTTATCATTTCAATTATTAAACATAAATTTTTTTTCTCTCTCTTCGGAATGAATTATTTATTTACTTTATCGAAAATTTACTGAAACAAAATGTAAATATTATTTCAGTTTTAAAATTTAATTTACCAGTAAAGGGAAAATAATTGTAAAGTGCGAATATTTACATGACTTTCTCTTAATCCAATTTTCAAACAGCAAATGCCCAGTTTTGTTTTATCTTAATACGAGTACTGTGAGGGTCCAAATAATTTTTTTTTTTTTTTCACAAATTAGGCGCATTGGGGGTAACCCTTAAAATAAAATGGGGAATATTGTGATAATAAGAGTTGTAAGAGCAGTCTGACTTCTTTTACATGGATTCATGCTAAACGGAAAAGAACGCAATGACATTAAATGGTGTTAGTGTATCACAAAGATTCCCAGTGAGGAGGAGATGGTTTGTAAGGACTTCGGGGAAAGAAGAAATACATGTTCTCCTTCCTTGCAGATAAATTTAGAAAAATGTACAGAAAGAATCTGGTAATACAAGAAGTATAGATAGATTTATCAACTCGCGTGAACGAAAGCTTGAATAGATGGTTGGTTCCACAATGCTGGGCTAATATTGGAGATTTTGTATGCTACAGCAAAGTTTCCCTTAATTCTCTTCAGTTCCTATTTATTTTCAGTCCAACATGACAAGAATTACCTTTTTTGGGCTTGAAACCCGTTCACTCTCTCTTGTTTCTCCTTTAAAGAGAATTTTTAGTGAAGCAGAAGCCCTTGATTTCCTTGATTCCTTGATTTCTCAATTTGTCCATTACCCTCCCTACAAAAAAACACTATCTCGCCAAGGAATTTAGCGTTCTTACAATTTATTTCTAATTTTATTGCATCGAATGGTCCTGCAACTGTTGACATTTCTATGGTGTTATGTTATTCCACTGAATACGCAAGGAATTAATAATCTTTTGGTCTTCCATATGAACTTTTCCACCACAGCTGTTTATAGAATTCTATAAACCCCAATTTTTTTGTTTATACGAGAAATCTGTTTTTAAACTAAGGATGCATTTAAGACATTTTCCTTTCCGTTTCGAACCGTTAATATTTTATGTATGAGGCAAGATTTTTGTATGCATTTTTTTTTTATCGTCCTCATATTTTTTAGATTTTTTGTACGGGGAGATTATGAGGTCTTAGTGAAGTAACTGGTTTATTTCTCTAACCTTGTATACATTTTCTTTAATTTTTTTTAATTTTTTTTTATTCTTGGGCAGCTTCGTTGGCGCGACTACCATGATGCCATACTTGATCAGACTTTCTTTTGTAGAGGTTATTAGTGCGAACTCTTTTTCTAAGTTCCCATAGTTAGGCAACATTCTTCTACTTTATTATCTACCAATAATTTTTTAGCTGATGTTGTTGAGTAACCAATCAAAACATTGGATTGTCAAGGAAGCCTGAAAATAATAAGACAGATTAAAATTCTCTTACATATTTTTTTTTTCCCCCAGCTCCAGCAGCCCTGCAGCTGAGGAGTTTATTATTCTGCCTGTCCCCATCATGATTACAAGCATTTAACATTATATTCAAAATATTAATTTAACATTTATCACTATCAATATTATTATTATTATTTAATGTAAAGACAATAGCAATTTGAAGTTGATTACATAAACTAGATATGAAACAATTAAATTAAGAATAAGAAAGACTAAGAAGAATATATAATAATGCAAGAAAGTAGCAACAATTTATAATAAATTTAGGTCAATTTTGTTGAAAAACACCATGAACTGTTTATTGAATTTTGAAATTAACAAACTCGGAGCTGCTGGCCATCCTTCTCCTTCCTGAATCACCTCCTTTATCAATTCCACTCTACTTGCCTCAAAAAATGGGCAGTCAAAAATTATATGGTGCCACGTTTGGGCCACCAAGCTATTACAAACACATCCAGGGCTGTTTATTATTTTAAATCTAAATAAATATGATTTATTTTTCCCGTGACCGGTAAGTGCCATAGTTAGTTTGTAAGAGTGCTGCAAATCGATCTTGTTCCTCATTGCAACTGTTGGGAAGAAACTTTTAGTTACTTCGCCTTTGCAAGTATTTTGCCACTCATTTTCCCACATTTCTTGACTTTTCTTTGCAACCTCTCTCTTCACATAACTAAGAGGAACCTTTGAATAGCAGATGGTCAGGTCAGGGTCTAAAGCCGCTTCTTTAGCTAAACTATCTGCTACTTCATTACCTTCATTGCCAGCATGGGCCTTGACCCATTCCAGATTTATAATCCAGTCCAATTCCATTCTCAACCTTTTTAATTTTGACCTAATCAAATCAGCCATGGAGTTATGATTTCCATGATCATTTAATATAGCCAGAGATACCTCACTATCTGTATTTATCTCTTACATTTATTGAAAGTTGAGCACCTCCCAAATAATAGCTCGTGTAATATATATTCCCAGGCAAAGCAACATTGTCTTGGCAAGGAGACCAAACATAGAAAAAGTAAATAAGATAGTTACTTAACAGGTGATTGACACAGTTGTCCTTAGTTAAAATAAAAATTAAGGACCAAAACAAAAATTGAAGAAAAAAGTTGGAAGGACTACGTTGCCAAGGAACAAAGTGATAATGTGATTATATGGTAATATGATTAAAACTAACTGAATATCTGTTTTCTTAATGCGGAAAATTAAATCCTAAAATAAATTAGAACTTAATTTACTTTTCATTTTTATTATAAATTTTCTTACCTCTTTATTTTTTAATTTATTTAATATTCATAGCCAACTTTTCCGTTAAATTTCTTAAATTAAACTTTTCCCAGAGGTGAAACTAAAGAATAAAAATTAAAATTTATTTAAATTTGATATTGACAGTTTAACCACTCTCTCTCTCTCTCTCTCTCTTATTACATTTTAGAAGTAGTGGCTATAAAGTCAAAGCCACTTGCGCTCTGAAAAGAGTATTCGTGGCTCTCTTCGATGTCAGTGTTTATACATAGAATGTAATTGCTTGTAAAGGGTACAATACTATGTTAGTGTGTGTGCTGGTGATGAACTAGAGTTCGCCTAATGGTCATGTTAAACTCCAAGAGTAAATAAGAATCAGCCATTGTAACTTGATCGGAGTTTCCTGGAAGAATAAAAGTGAAAGTGATAGTTATATGAGTAGATAGTGTCCTGGATTTACGTGCCTCCCTACATCAAGCTCTCAGAGGGGGCAATCGAAGAAGCTATGTGGGCATTGGAAGGAGAAGTTAAAGAGAGTAGAGGCTAGTACAGCTGACCGCTCATTCACACTCTCATTCAAACAACCATCAACACTCAACGACCATCGTTCTCACATTGTCACTCTGCCAGTAAGTCTGTCACTCTCTCAGTCTGAATTATACAGTGCAAAGTCCTTGCAGTGCTTCATGTTCTCATCAATATAGCTAAGTCTAACTTAATTAAAACAAACTCATTTAAGTTTTTCTCCTCTACCCAACCCTCAAAACCTCCACTACAATTATTGCAGCCATTTTTAAGAATGCGGAAAACTAAAAAAAAAAAAAAAAAAAAAAAAAAAAAAAAAAAAAAAAAAAAAAAAAAAAAAAAAAAAAAAAAAAAAAAAAATCAGTAGAGTCGTACTTCCGGTTGAAGAAATTATTTTGGGAAAATGTTTCAAATAAAAGTAATAGGTAAGCATTTGAGCCATTTAGTTCTTTCGTAAAGCCCAGAAAGCTGTTTCTCTAAAGTCACACTTCCAATTGACTTACTTTATTTAAGCTTGGAATTCTAGAAAAACATTTAATGTACCTTTTTTTGTATACCAAAAACATGAATATACAGTAAGTAAGGTGGCAATTCTAAGGGCTTCTCTGTTCGTTCGAACCCGGACCTACGCATGGGAATCTCCGGTTACAGAACTTATTCCCGCTCCCCTACAGACCTTATTCCCTATTGAGAAAGTTTTCATTGATTCATTTAAAGAATCTCTATATAGCCAGTGCTTTCAAGCTGATGTCATGCATCTGTATCATCGATGCGCTTATACATTGTAAACTAATGACTACTTTTCAAATTATATTTTAAATAAATTCTGTTTTTTTTTTACAGTAATGTATTGAAGGAGATTG
This sequence comes from Triatoma infestans, assembly GCA_011037195.1. Classification (NCBI taxonomy): domain Eukaryota; kingdom Metazoa; phylum Arthropoda; class Insecta; order Hemiptera; family Reduviidae; genus Triatoma; species Triatoma infestans. The sequence goes on along the minus strand of JAAEAF010008878.1, from coordinate 7,542 downwards.
ACTAATCAATTTTTCAATTCACTCAGTTCGAAATGTAAGTTCGAACAAAGCAATAAATAAATGTCAAATTTTGTTCTCAAGAAATCAATATTAAAGGAGGAGAGATATTTGAAAATTTAATTTATACTACGGTCTATTATAACTATTCAGATCGAATTACTGTTAAAATAAATCAACTCAGGGTATCTCAGAGCTATAAAATCCCAGAGGAATTTTTACACTAAATTTGGTTTAATAAAATTTAACCTCGTACTGCTGGCCATTGGAATCCCTGGAAATTACATAATTTTCCTCTTCGGAGGAGGGGACACAGATTTATTCAATTCATGTAATTTTCTTTGAGTTTTTGGAATAGTTTTGTGGAAGCGTCAACTCAGATTAATTTCGATTGACTTTCTTTTTATGTCGAAAGTCAAAAGTATTACTGCAATAGTGACTAATTTGGAATTTGAAATAACATTAATTCCCCTTTGAATCCTAAGGAATTTTCTTATTTCCTCCTTAAGTGTTTTTTAGCTGAAATATATGTCCTGAGATCACTCGGAATAAAAAAAGATATCCTCAGAGATAGGTTCGCGAGGTCTCTCCTGAGTCCAAAAAAGTGGTTTTTAGCAAAGGGTGTGTGTGTATGAATACGTATTATGTATGTGAACAGCATAGCTCAAAAACGAAATACCGTAGACAGTTGAAACTTGATATTCCGTTTAGGTATCACAATGGGATTTGACATTACGTTATCTGTCAAAATTACTCAACCGGAAGTACCACTTTAGTAGTTTTTTTTTTTCACTTTTTTTGCGATTTTCTTAAAAATGGCTCCAACGATTTTCTTAAAACTTGATGTATCAACTACACATACAAAGAGCTACAACTTTTATTTGTAACATTTCTCAGGGAAAATTCATTTAAAGGCAGTTATAGGGGTGTGGTGGGATTAGGTTTTCATCTAAAGTGCTATTTTAGTTTATTAGACAATTCTGTCATCTAAATAATGTTAATTAGAATTAAATGTGTTGTAGAAATTCCGTGTTTGAACAAAATCGGATGACCGGAAGTGCGTTTACTTATATAAACTACACATACAAACACATACAAAGATCTAACAAACATTTCTCTGGGAAAATTCATTTAAGGGCACTTTTAGGAGAGGGTCGGGGTTATGTTTTTCTTCTCTAGAGTGCTATCGTAGTTGATAGTACAATTCTATCATCCAAACATAATTAATTAGAAATAAATAGATGGCTAAAATTCCGAGTTTTAAGAAAATTAATAAACCGGAAGTGCCCTTTTACTGAACAGTTTTTTCAGTTTTCGACGGATTTCATTAAATTTGGTTCACAAACTATAAAATTTGTCAATTATAATTTTGAGAACTAGAGTAAGCGAAAGTTGTGTGTGTTCCACACCAGATTTTTTTCTTTGGCAATTTTCTCCAAAGCCGTAGCCTTATGATAAAGATTTTTGTTGTTTTTTTTTTTCATTTTTTCCAACTTTTAGCAAGAGTTTTAAGCGAAACTTTAAATGAGTTAGATGTGAAAGGGATGTTAAATGAGTTTACATGTAAAAGATATATTATTGTAGCTTCTTTGAGTGTGAATTTTTATTCTAAGGTTCTGGGGGAACAGTAGCGTTACACTTTCCTTTAAAGAGCCAGATCGGTATATTTTTTGGTTTCAACACCTATATAATTTTGTCGCAAACGGCTACAACGACTCTACTTTAATCTTGAAATGCTCGCTGCACAATAAAAACGTATAACTTTTATTTGAGAAAACAAATTTTTTAATAATTTTTTAAATAAGTATATAATTTAAAATAAGGTTTTTTTACAAATAATTTAGCGGAGTTTCGAGAGGCCTCTGAGTTAGTTTTCACATTAAACTCAAAGGTCTTGAGACAGAGGGCGCCCACTATGTCCACTCAGGTTTATATGTAGGTATAACCCCTACCAGTTTACTTTTTATCTCCATCTAAACTAAACGTTTTTAAACATTGCAATTTTAACTGAAAATTTGTTTAATTAAATCTTGTTAATTAGTGTAAGAGAAAAGGCTATTGTTTCTCTCCAGATTTTTTTTTTCTCTTCACGAGCTCTCAAAATACTGCAATTTCCGGTGAAAATTTATCACGAATGCAATACTTTCTCTGTAACTCAAATACAAGAAAATATTAAGAGAATATGACGATTAAATAAATATTTTAAAATTAGAAACAGCTTTTTGAAATATAAGTTTGCGTTTCTTTTGTGTTGCGAGTATGATTGATTTGCATACATAATCGAAGGGTGTGCTTTCATACGTATAAATAGATACATTTTTACACTTGCATACCCACAGAGATGGCAAACTCTTCAGTTACGGTCTGCCTCACACACACACACACACACACACACACACACACTGTTGAATGACTAAATAAATGGAAAGAACTCTTCTACCACTCTCCACTGGATTCTAAACTCATCCCGCTCTAAAAGGTATAGTCATCTGTAACCGTCGGGCGTACTCGCCGCTTCCCGCCAACAACAGCACCTGCTGCCGTTAATGTTGTTATTTTTCCCTTCACAGTACCGCGCTCTCTCACTCTGTCATGATTCTCTTTAAGAAAAGAGCACTCCAGTGGAATTTCAAACAGCACTACATCTCTCAGAAACTTCCATCTGTTATCAAATTACTCACCCTATCCCTTTTTACTGCTTCCACATTTCCTGCCTTTACACTAATACTTTTAATCGTCCATTAGAGTGTAAGTGAAGATTGTAAGCACGTAGAAATTCAACTTCATAGTTTGTGAAGAAACAATGAACAACAAAAACATGAATTTCATAAAAAAAACACTTCTAGTTATAGCTAGCAAAAGCAAGCAGGGGTGGAATTGCCAATAATGTGGGAGGCGGAATATTGACGAAATAGTAAGTAAACTGGATGAAATGTTTGTGTAATCTTGCCCTACTCACTGACCACTGAACTAAAAACAAGTCTGCCTTGAAATTAAACAATACTACAGCAGTTTGCAACTAAATTGCTTTTTACACCTAATTAATTAAAATTCATCTACATTTTATGTAAAAAGACAGAAAATTGCATAAAATCCGTTGGGAAACAAACAACTTTCTGTTATTGCATTTTAATTTATTTTCTATTATTTTTTATAAGAGGTGTTTTCCATACTGTATAGTTCCTCTCGACGCAAGATGACTTCTCTATTTGTTTCTATCCTTACCATTCGACTCTGTGAGCCCGAATCCGGTCATGGATTCCTTAACTCCTTCTTCAGTTTCTTTCTTCCCTCAATTTTCCAGTCAGCCACTATTTAGAAGGAAAGTTAGTCAAACTATTTCGAAGGATCTTGCTGCCTACTTTTAGCTCATTTATGAGTCCACGTTCGTTTCTCGATTTCTCGCCAAATCTTCTCCAGTAATCCATTTCGGTGGATAATAGTCTCCTTCATCTTCTACCATTTTTAATAAGAGTCCAATTTTCTGCATCGAAAATGGTGCTATATATAAGACGCTCAATTAAATATTTCTATTCCACAGCAACGTTTTCAGCAATCATTTTACTCCATTACTTGTCCTTATTCTTCTCTCCTCCTTAAATCTTCAAACACATCAACAACCCCAGATTTCAAACTACCACTCATCTTCAGTTACTCAGTACCAGCTTAAACTTGTCGTGGGCATCAGTCTCATCATTTTTACCTAGATTGATATCTGGTAAAGATCGCTTAGTTTGCACGTCATATAATCCGCCTCCTCTACCATCTCTCCCTGGTCGTCCACAAATAGGTTGCTCACATAAAAGTTATCTCTCACTTGTAAAGTTCATTTGGTGGCATTTAATAAAATTGCTCTTAGCTTTCAATTTGTAACGACCCTGAAGTAGCTCATTGCAATATGGGCGAAACGTCTGTTTCTAGCAAACCAGTGACGCGGTCTCAACCTGGATACTCAGTTGTCAATCATAAAATTGTCATTTTTTAAACTTGGAATTTTTATTTAGTTTAATTGCCTTAACAATAAATAAAGTGGATTAAGTTCTTTAATATGTAGTGCTTTGAATGTGATTACATTTTAGTTTAGAACATCAAACTTCAGTAGCATTTAACATCTGACGTCACAGAATCCCCAAAAACCCTTATAATCAATTTTCTCGACAACTATTTCAAAAACAGTGACAGGTATATTTATATCTATGCAGATGGTAGTTCTAGTCGCACTTACGGTTTAACAATTTTCTTCAAATTTGGGAATTCTAGCAGCGCATTTAATGGATCTAAATGCACTTCCTAAAGTGATAGAATCGGACATAATATTGACATGATCCGTTAGTGGAAAACTTTTATTGGAGTAATTTTTTATTAAATCCTAAAAACCGGGCGGAAAAAACATTCAGAAAGTCGCAGACTGCCTGTTGGTGAATTTTGACTGTAACCTTCGTATCAGATATAACGGTGGGTGTTGGTGTGTAGTCCATCTACAAGACCATTCGCTAACATTTTTTTTGCGCACCCAGGGGCCAAAAAACACGAATTTCTGACGAAATCTCATTAATAAGTAACAGCGATCAACAAGATTTTAACCGAGGACTTTCCTAATCTCATCTGTGTGAATATCCTTTCTAAACCTTACCAAATTAATCATCCTTTTAAACGACACATATCGAATTAGCCCTATTACTTTTAGACTTTGTAGCTATTGAAAAACTAAACCTTTAGCGCAAAAGCCCTTGAAAGACCAAAAACTGCTAGACAGTGATTTCATGTAGTAGGAGGTTGATAAAGCACTATGATTTCTATCGTTACTTTCCCCACTTTTTCTCGCGATACTGTTCAACATATTTTATAATCAGTTGTAAGGATCCACACAATTGAATTCTCATGTATCATCCTTGAGATAAAACTCTAACCACTAATCTTCGCGCAATGAGCATCTCAACTACAAACAAACTAAACACTGCACGAAATGGAAAATCAAATGAACGTAATAATCTTAACATTGACTTCCTTGGTTAACCTACATAGATAACATCAATTATCCTAATCATCATGTACGCAGTGCTCTTCCTATACCTTACCATATTAATCTGGCCTATAAACCTCATTATGGAGATTTAAATATTGATTACTTAATGTCATAATCAACTATTTCTGTCAGTTATATCAGAAATTGAATAGTTTGACTACTTACACCACGAAATATAAAATTAAAATTAACGTAATATACTATAGTGACGTTAGCAGGGTATGGCTCGGAATGTTGAATGAGAACACTTCAACTGATACTACACTCACAGTTTATATTTTACGATTTTTTTTTAATAAGGTGCGCCAACATCTATGGTCATTGGCGCTTTCTCATTGCGCTGTCATCTTCCAGACAGTGTTCTCTTGTTAAGACATCATTGACCAATCACCGGACAGTAAGCTGTAGAGGCTTCTACGAAGAGAACATCTAAGGCCACCACTGCTGGTCTCCGAACGCGAGACTGCCGCGTTGCTAGTCCAGCGCGCTACTACTGAGCTAATCCCTTCCCTACATTTTACTTATTCCTAAGTAAGGAAACGAGTATGTAGAGGGTAGAGTGACCGAACAAAGAGTGATGATGTTTGTTGGTAGCGTGTTGAATGTAGAATGATAGCGATGGCTGATGTAATTCGCTTGAAAAGTAATTTGGCTAGTTAAAACTGTTCTAACGATATATTAATTAGAGTAAAATTGTTAGATAAGTTTTTTGAAATTTCCTCGAATACGGCCATAGCGATTTTCTTTAAAGTTGGTGTGCTAACTGCGCAGATTCAAACATAATAAAATTTTAGGGAGTTCTGTAGCATTTATGATGTTAAATTTTAAATGTTATTAGATTTATTCAATTTTGTTGACTCAGTAATGAACTATCACTTCTACTATATCTAACAGGATAGATAGGTGCTTCTCACCGGTTACATTTATATTTAATGTTAGGACAAATAAGTACAATTTGAATTATAAAGAATATTTTTCATTTTATATAAGATACTATTGTATAATCGTAATAGAAAGTCGTATTTTTTTGTTTTTATTGCGTCCATATACTACATTTATAAAGTTTATATATTTATACCTCAATTTTCTTTGAAGAAATGTTTCATATAAATTTTTAAACTATCTTATAATATTAAATATATAAAGTGGAGAAGGTTTTTACAAATAAATCCTAGTTTTTATGATATCAGATGATAATAATATAGCAGACATATTACAAACTTCATTCTTCATTTAAATTCATATATAAAAAGACTCTTTATTTGAAAGTTTTAAATTAAGAACAAAACTTTTCCAATGTCGTAACTATTTAAGTTGACATAACTATTTTAAAAATCAATATAAAGTACAAACTAGCCTTAGCCTGTTGTTCACTTAGTTCTTGTTCTTGTTGGTAGTTCTCATGAAATTTAATGCGCGCCAATCTTAAAAAAAAACTATTTACTTATCTCTTTATCGAAGTAGAAAACTATGATCCTAATAATGTTTTGAATTAACTTAGATTTGTTTTATTGATTATTTATTTTTAATATATATTTTATTTAATTTTATAAACTTAATTACTTTTATTTAAAATTGAATTAAAAGTTTGTTTGTTCCCTTATAAGTCTCTAAAACCATTATCCGATCTGCAACAAATTTTTTCCAGTGTTCATCAAGAATTCTTGGAAAATTATAGACAGCATCAAATTAGGGTTCTTATACCTTTGCTTTGAAACCTACCTTTTTCACACGAGTTTCTCTGACTGTATTAATACAATATTAAAAGACCAATTTTCCTTAAACAGAGAATTTTTATCCGAGATATTTTCCGTGATTGCCTGCTTCTTTTTGTGGCCATCGACCGGTTTTGGGCGTTCGCCCATCTTCATTTGCTCTGTACCATCATATCTATGTTATCCCACTGTTTTGACAAAAACATCCTGATGATGCGCGAATGCCCGAAACCGGTCGATGGCCAAAAAAAAAATAGCAGGCTATCACGGAAAATATCTCTGATGTTTTCCAGCTCTGCGGATTCAACCACAACAACTATAGAGAATTTTTACTGAATATTTATTTAGTTTCAAAACTAGCTACAATCAGTTTTTCCAAAAAAAATATGTAATAAAGGTAATAGGTTTCGTATATATATGTTGTGGATGTTTTTGCGGGTTGGACGGAAGAGAAAAAATTAGGTCAAGTAAAGTTCAACTTACTGAACACTGTTCGACATAATAAACACTGCAAGGACTTAACAGTGTAATATTTTAGAGTAAGAGATGGTAGTGTATGGTGTATGCAGAGAATGACAGATTGACTGGCAGAGTGACGGTGTGAGAACGAATTACGTTGAACGTTGACGGTATCTTAAAGAGAGAGAATGAGAATCTGGCACCCTTTTTATACACGCGGCTGGACTAGTCCCTACTTTCTTCAACTTCTCCTTCCAGTATGTATATGCTCTTCTTAATTTCCCCCCTCTATGAGCTTCAAGTGGAGAGTGAATAGGTTTATTGTATATGTAGTTAACATGCCAA
>JAAEAF010008876.1:0-41748 GCA_011037195.1 Triatoma infestans | reverse complement strand
ATATAACATTTTGGCATCATGTTTACCATTTTAGCTATTAATTTATATTATTTTTATAGTACCTATGTTTATTTTGTGAAATTATTTTTTTTCTTACTTTTCCTCATATTTCTATTGGCTTTATATTGTGCTTATATACTTCAAGTGTCAAATTTAAATATATATTTAGTGCAATTATATTGTCACCTTAGGGACCATATTTCAATAACTATACTTATTGTAGTTACTATATTGTATACTCTTGAGAGCATTCACCGGCACTGCCGCTAGCTCTTTTTGTAATAATAATAATAAAAATAATAATAATAATAATAATAATAATAATAATAATTCGAAAGACTATGCAAGCCTTAAATAAACAAGGAAACAAGCAACATGATTCTTAAAAACAAGTCATAAAGCAGTATTTAAAAACAAGAATACAAGTCTTAAAGCCTTATAATTTAAGTAGCGCCTAAAAAATCAGTTTAGGAACCTTTAAGCAACAAAGAAACAAGCAATACCTCTATCCAGCACAGTTCTACTAATTCGTGCTAATTCGTTAATAAATCGCCAAATATACATCTTATAAGTTAAAAGTGTTGTCTTTTATAAGTAAAGTGTTTACCTACAGTAAAGTAAGAACCAGAATATCTAAATATATATTTAAATTTTAATTAATTAATCAAATTTCTTTGTATTTTCTTTGATATTACGTGTTCCAATGTTCAAAGTTCTTTTCTATTGCCATTGTCGTTTCCTTTTTCTCACTCAGGTTGCTAATTACTAATTGGGTGTATTAAAATTTCATTTTCGAATTATTTCTGTTCCAACTTAAAAGAGTAAGTATTGCGATGATGTCAAAATATTATAATTCGGGTTCGACGAAATGGCTATCTTTTAGACAGCAATGTAATCATTAATTTTGTTAGAGCAATTTTGGCTACAATTCTCAAGCATGTTGAAAATTTTCGATTTTTTTGTAATTATATTAACACAGTAAGAGAATGTTATTTGAAGTTTTTTTTCATCAAATATTTTTGTTCTTTTAGGATTGTTTTTCATTAAAATGACAATGGAAAATAGGATGCCCAGTGTTCAACGAAACGAACATATTTTTTTTCACATTTCATCGATACAATGATAAAAGTCTGATATGAAAAAAACTAAATGCTTTATTCTTATTTGCAAATTTCAAATTTTCTCCAAGCTAATAGCATTTTTAAATGAAATAAAAATTAATTAATGATACTTTAAGTAAAATACAATGTATTCCACCTTAATAAAAACAACTTATAAAAAGCAATTTTATTGGGGAAAAAATTAACAAATGAAATTGAAAGACTATAAATTAGTAAAATAATATTTACTTACTCAATGGCACTCAGTCCTTGAAGAACTTTGGCCTCACCAACAATTTGAAGCCACTTGAGCTTTTGTACTCCACCTTCTGACGCCCATCCTACGGAGATCGTCCTCCACATCCTGCACAACCAGGCAAGTCTAGGCCTTCCTTTTAACGTTTGACCCCCAGGCTTGCCATAAAGCAGCCTTCTGGGGGGTCCTTTCTTCCGTCATTCTTTCTACATGACCCAGCCATTTCAGCCTGGCCATCTTTATGGTAGTGACAAGGTCGCACTTCCGGAATAGATCGCGAAGCTCTGCATTTGTGCGTATCCCCTCCATTCTCCATTTCTTTTTATCGGGCCATAAAGTTTTTGCAGCACTTTTCTCTCCCAAACCAGAAGGGCCTTTTCAGCCTCCTTTGTCAGGAGTAAAGTAATAAATGCAATAAATTCAAAGAAATCATTTAGAGTTGTGATGGTGTTGCTCTGATGCAAATCATCTAGAGATTTGCTTTAACACATGAATCTATTATGTTGTGTTGTGATTAATAAACTATATATGCATGTTTAAGGAGAAAATATTTTTTATTTGATGCTAAAATAAATGGGTGATAGGTGTATTGTAGATATTTTACATAAACTCTATTCTGGCCAGATATACTCGTACACTTACCGGCAAAAAATTCCGCCCACTTGAAATATTTACTATTTCTATGTGTAGTTTTCAATTTTTTAATCATTTTTATCATTTATAACGTTTATAGGTTAATTGGTTTTCAAAATAAAACAAATAAATAAGATTATATGGGAAATTTAAAATAATTAATTAAAAAAATAGTGAATCCGGAAAATTGTATTTACCTGTTTTTTTTTTTTTTATTTTACATTATTTTTTTTTAATGGGATGGTGCTAATACCGGGTATTACCTTTTCTTGCCTTTATCATAGCTTCTAGGCGTCTCGGCATGCTCTGAATCAAGCGGGAAATTTCGTTTTGTGATATTATAGCCCATTCGCCTTGAACTGCCCTTTCCAGCTCCTGAAGCGTCCCAGGAAGGACTCTCCGATCTCTTATCCATCTTCAAAGCATATCGCACAGATATTCTATGGGATTTAAGCCAGGGGAACGGGGGAAACCAGTTTAGGAAGTCAATATTATGGTTATTAAGAAAGGCCTGCATTCTGTGGGCTGTGTGTGGAGAACGAGCGTTATCATGAATTAGCACAAACTCCTCACTTATTTCCGCCATGATAGGGACAGCAATATATCCGCCAAATATCGGGCAGCAGTCATGGAACCTCCTCAAACGATCACTAACTCCGTACGTTTTTGCAAACTACCAAAGCCCTCAGAGAGCCTCGTTGGAAATGCCTCGTGAGAACAAAATTGCATTGTACCAATCTCTCACCTCTCTCCTCCAAATTCATTCACGGCCGTCTAGAGCCCTTAAGACAAATTGGGAATGGTCAATAAACAATACACTTGCCCATTACTCGACAGGCCAATTGATATATTGCCGAGAAAACTCAAGGCGAGAAATTCGGTGCTCCATGGTTTGTTCTGGCCCTCTTGTTGAGCGAAAAACCATCAAACCTTGCTCATTCAATCTCCTTTGAGCTGGTCTCTCAGAAATTTGAACACTTCGAACAACTTCAACAGCTGTCAGATGACGATTTCGTAAAACTGTCAGTGTCAAAAAAATCGTTGTCACGCAGTTCAGTGGCCCTTGGACGTCCTGAGCCTGACCTTCTTGAGTATAAGCCTATTTCTATGTAACACTGCACTGCATCTCGCAGAGTTTAGTAGCGAACACCAATAGCAATGGCTGCAAATCTAATGGAGTAGCACGTCATCAGTAAGTGCGACACGTGCTACAGCACGTGCGACATCCACGGCACTAAGGGGCATTTTGAAATTCGAATTATTTATTTTTTAATCTTCTTAATCAAGGGACATGCTAAAGCGAAGTTAAAGGAAATAAAAATCAATTCGAACTGAATAAAAATAAACAAGCTGATAATAAATGAATACAAACTAATAAACATTTTTGATTAATTTAATTTTTTTTAATACCACAAATATAATGTACAAAGTCCAATTTATTCTAAAATGTTAATTATTAATCGCCAAAACAAAATAACTGGTGAAAACAGACCGAACAATATTTTATATTATTTATTAAATGTAATTTTTTAAGAGGCCGGAATTTTTTTGCCGGTGAGTGTATATGTATTTGATGCATGCAATAGGTGTTAATTGGGGTTCTTGTATTTAAAGACAATACAAGTACTTACTTGTAGGACAGACACTAGCTCTCTCTCTCTAGAGATAACCGTAATAATATTAGTTTTCCTCTACTATTTCGCTGTAGTTCTGCTTAATTACCTATTTGTCAGAAAGTTATCTAGACAAGACTCCTCTTTCTTATGGCAGTCTCCTTTGTACTACCTACCCATTTGCCATCATCAAACTAAAGTAGTCTAATTTACCGTTTCAGTAGTCTAATTTACCGTCCAATATAACACAACTTATCTAAATTATTCTTTACTACAGGTAAGTATACTGTTTTTCATATTCCATTATTTTCATAATTTTTAGTTTCCCTTACTATTGGTTAAAAAAAAAGAGAAGGGACGCTGGCAAATTATTGAAATTTTCTTTTCATCACGGAAATATATGTTTTGAGGTCTTCTGAATCCGAAAATGTGATTTTTAGAAAAAAAAAAAAGGGTCGTGCTGTGTGTGTGTGGTTAGCATAAGAATTAAAAAACGCAAAAATTGCAGAAAGTTCAAACGATATATTGTATAAATGCTATTAGGAGACAATAAGGTTTTAATAGAAAAACGGTCAACCGGAAATGCCATTTTACTAGAGTTTCCGTTTTTTTTTTTTTTGCAATTTTCTCAAAAATGGCTCTAACGATTTTCTTTAAACTTAGTTACATTCACTACATAAATGTAGATTTACGACTGTTATTTGAAACATTTTTTCCCCAAAAAAATCCATTAAGGAGGGGGGTATTGTTGGAGGGATAGGGTTATGTTTTCCATTAAAGGACCATTTTAATTTATTATATGATTCTATCATTTATTTTAATATTAATTACATTTATATTTTTCTTCCCCCATCCGGTTTGATAATTTAGAATATACATTTTTCGGTGCTTAAAATTGTCATTTTTCTATCTTTTTCCACCATATTACTTTCCTTTTCCACATGTCCTGTTCTATATTCCTCTCTTACATAATACTTTAGACTTGTTGCCTCCAGGTAATGGCTGGTCTTCCATGTTTCCTTCATCCAGGCGGTATCCAATCACTAAGTTTCTTTGTCTTTCTTTGTGGCCATACCATATTAATTGTCTCATTTTTATAAAGTTGAAATGCAATTGGTATGATGTTGTTGTTATGTAGTGGTAGCTCGTAGCGTGAGCGGTTTTGTAAAGGGGCTTGTAAGTATATATGTTTAAGAGAGAAGTATTAGTAATAATCAAGAGAGTACCACTGTTTTTAAAATAAATATATTATTCTCTAAGCAAATTTAAGTACTTGATAATATTACAACTATATCTTAATAAATGAGATGTTTATCTAGAATAAAGGCAAATCACTATCACTGGCACTGAGTTTGAGAGAGCGATTCCTGAAGCAAGTGTTCTGTCTTGAATGTCTGTTCAGACTGTGTTGAAGGAATGTCTCTTCACTATCGTTCAAATAGTGCTGGTATGTCTGGAGGGGGGTTTTATTGTTTTACCCTAACTGTTTCTTGCTCTTTGTCTCTTCGTTTGCATTGACCTAGATTGTAGTACCTGGCTCTATCCCCATCACTAAAATACACTATTTGAACTAGCTAATTTTCACAATTATTTTACTAAAATATTTTCCAAAACTATATTTTTCCATTTCGTTCTTCCACTACAAAGTCCACAATTGAGTCCTGGACTTTCATGTTACTTTCCACCACTTCATTTGATTTTTTTTTCTTTCCTTGACAGGAAATTTTGGCAGGTCGCCACCGAAAATCCATTTCTGATGCCAATAATTTTGCCTTCAATTTTGATGGAAGCGTCTAAACTTCTGGGCCATATAATATGATGTACAGTTTTAAAAATTCTATTTTTTAGTGTCGGCTTAACCTGTTGTAATAGGATCCGAAGAGAGGGATCCTAAGCATCTCTTATTTTTAAAGTAGAGATCACTCTCTACTTTAGGCCAGACTAGAGAGGGAGAAACTGTTTAAATTGAGCTGTGTCAGCCATAGGCGGAAGTCTACCGACAGTCTTGCAGCAGAGTTCATACCACAGTCACAACGCGTCATCAACCTCTTTCTCTCAACCTCTCATTACCATTTTTTATATATTTTATGTAAAGTCCAGGCAGTTTGTGCTACTTTTCCATTATACAGTGTCAAGCCGTACTTCTAGTTTATTTATCCATCTAACTCAACTTCTCTCCTTCTCAAACCTATTATACTGTTTGTCCCACAGAATGCCGTTTAATGCACAGAAACGGCCCACTTACCCAAGTTAACCTTTGAATTAATTAATCTCTTTATCCTGTCTTCCTTCTTTTGTAATTTTTTATTCCTGGATATTTATATTCCTCAATATGGCTAATTGTTCCCACTTCTTCTTCCAGTTTCAGGTCCCCTGACTTATTGCTTCTATTGCTAAATATTTAGATTTATTCATGTTTACCTTAAGCCCCCAGTTATTATATTCTTTTAATAATTTCTTTGTCATGGAAGTTATGACGCATCCATAGGAAAAGTACCAGTGCCGAGTCAGCAGAGGCTGCTTTCATATAAATACAGCCACCGACCAGCAGGCAGGCAGTTCCAAGCTCACAGCCATACCGTACAGTTCTCAGTTCTCTAGTAGTACTCAATATTAACCAGTGCCTTAAGCTTATTGTAATTATTATATTATTGTAATTTATAAATAAATATCTTTTTAAAAAGAAACTTCCAGGTTCCTGAAATATAACTGGCGCCCGCGAACAGGGACTGCGAAGGCTCAAGTCTAGTGCGACCATTTGTCTCACAGTGCGACCATTTGTCCCACATCAAAGATGACTAGAAGCTCCCACATCAGTGGCTTGTTCGCAGTACTCAACCTACAAGAACCAGGACCATCCTCAGACAACCGAAGAACAGCAAGCTGGCGAGTCAACAAGCACGCAAACCTGTAAGTAGCTCATCTATCCTCAAACCATCCAAATTAGTTATCCCAGAAATGGCCCAAATTAATTATAAAATATCCAAAGAAGACTATGACCACATTCCTTATTTCGATGGAAACCCCTCAGAGCTAGCGTTCTTCTGCGACATTGTCGAGAGTGCCTATGCTTCCGTTTGCGCAGAAAATATAGCAGAAAGAGATTATAACCATAATATCCTGCTCATAAAAGTGAAAAGTAGACTAGTAGGACCCGCTAGGAATATACTCCTCTCCAACAACGTAGACCACTTATTAAACTTACTACGGTACTTAAAAGAAAGTTTTGCCGATTCAAGGTCTTACGAGATACTAAAAGACGAAATTTTCCAGACCAAAATGCACGCCAGAGAGTCTCCCATTGACTTCGTCAATAGGATACAAGAATTACGTAATTTGGTTTATATCCGACTCAAACTAGACGGACTTACCGTGGACACACTAAAACAAATTATGACAAGAGTGGACAAAGAAATAATTTTTCATATTTATAAATGCTTGCCTCCTACCTTAAGCAACCATATTATGATCTTCGACCCCAGTACTCTGGATGAGGTCCGAAATGTTATCTACAATAAGTGCTCGTTCATTGTAGCCAATTTAAACTCCTCTCACGGTCCTAGGAGGCCCAACCAACCATTTCGGAAACCAAACCAATACCAGCAGCCTTACAGACCGAATACCCAATACTCTTATAGACCGAATCCACAATACGTCCCAATGAATCAGACCCCTAACTACCAGTACCAACCAATTGAATATAACCCCAGGCCTATAGAACAGACACCTCAAACTTCTCTTTACAGACAAAGACCGCAGCCACAACTGCAACAACCTCAACGATCAAATTTTGGACAATCTAACAATCCTAATAATCCGAATAATCCTAACCATCCTTTTAATCGACCCAGATTACCTCCTGGTTACTTTTCTCAGAACACGGTATCTATGCGTACTGCAGGCAGACCCAGGTTCAAAGATTACATTTCCCCTCACGAACTAACTCACTGCCAAAATGACGATCAACCTGAAAGGTACTCGGAACCAGACAAGGCTTACGAAAACAGACTTTCCCGCCTAGAGAACTCACTAGACAAAATAACGGAAAAGTTTGATCATTTTTTAGACGTTGGCCACGGGAGCCAAGAAGGCCCCCCGAATTCAACCTAAACCTTGTAAACAAATCATTACCTCACATTATAGATAAATCCGGCTTAAAATGGCTAATAGACACCGGTTCTTCAGAAAATTATATCAACCCAAATGTGGTACCTACTAACGTCCTATTAGTAAAAGATCCCTTCATAATCTCCACTCCCGCAGGTAAGAAGCAGGGAGAATCCTCATGTAAATTTAACATCCTAGAAACCTTTAATGTAAACCTCCAAACCAAATTTCACCTATTCCCCTTTTCAGACAAATACGATATTTTATTAGGCCATAAAACAATGCAAGAGCTCGGTATGAGCATAGACTTAAATAATAACATCCTTTCCTATCCTCAAGGTACCATTCCCCTAGAATTCACCCTTAAACCCCCGGACAACGATCCAAATATAATCACCTTAGAGCAAGGTGTCAATTTTATTGAATTTCCTGTGAAAAATAAAGAATTAAAATACGGTCTAATCAGCGAAGATATAAAAATTAATGATAAATGTACGGTAAAAGAAGGACTATACAGCATTAATAATAATAAAATTGTGTGCGAAGTCGAGTCCAAAGAAGTAATGGCCATTTGCCCCGAACCGATGGACATTGACGAACCACAAGAAATCTGTACAGACATCCCCGACATAGTAATGACCAATTGTCCCGAAATGTCCGGTGATCCTGTCGCAAATGAAATAAAAAAGGAAATCCCCACGTTAATTAGAACTAAGCATATGAATAAAGAAGAAAAGGAAAAAATAACTAAAGTACTGCAAGAATATCCCCAGATAATAAAAAGAGAAAATGATCGCCTAAGTTCTACCGATCTCTTAAAACATAAGATAAGAACCACCGACGAAAACCCAGTATACACCCGAAACTATAGATACCCAGAAATTTACCGGAAAGACGTACAAATTGAAATTGACAAACTATTAGAAAACAAAATCATACAGCACTCAAACTCCCCCTACAACAGCCCAATTTGGGTAGTACCAAAGAAACCAGACGCCTCAGGAAAAAAGAAAATAAGAATGGTTATAGACTACCGGAAACTTAACAGCAAGACAGTCGAAGACAAATTCCCCCTTCCTAACATCGAAGACTTATTCGGTAAAATAGGACGCGCGACTTACTTCTCCGCGATCGACTTAGCTTCAGGGTTCCATCAAATCGAGATGGACCCCGAATCCGTCCCCAAGACAGCATTCTCTACGGAAAACGGACACTACGAATTCTTACGCATGCCCTTCGGTCTTAAGAACGCTCCCCCCACTTTTCAAAGAGCCATGAATTCCCTCTTTTCGAGGATCCCTAACGTACTAGTATACATGGACGACATTATAATTTTCTCGGACAACCTAGACGAGCACATAAAACACCTCAAGACGGTTTTCGAGAGACTGAAACAACACAACCTAAAGATACAATTGGACAAAACGGAATTCTGTAATAGAGAACTACTCTTTTTAGGACATATTATCTCGGACAGAGGCATACAACCAAACCCGGCCAAACTAGAAGCAATTGCAAACTTTCCTCTCCCTAAAACGGAAAAACAAATCAAACAGTTCCTTGGACTTACTGGCTATTATAGGAAAATGATTAAAAATTACGCTAAAATAGCTAGACCACTGACTCTCGCACTCAGGAAAAACAGAACCTTAGTGATTGACGACGACTACAAAAAAGCTTTTGAAACCCTTAAATCCCTTTTACAGAACAGTCCTATCCTACAATTACCTGACTTTGAAAAACCTTTTATCCTCACTACAGACGCTTCCAATTACGCTGTCGGAGCAGTCCTATCCCAGAACATCGACGGAAAAGACCTTCCCATTTCCTTTGCCTCCCGTACATTAAATAGACAGGAAGAAAACTATTCCACCATAGAAAAAGAACTACTGGCCATAGTTTGGGCCTGCAAACATTTTAGACCATACATCTACGGACGTAAATTTACTATACAAACTGACCATAAACCATTACAATGGCTACACAATCTAAAAGAACCAAATTCTAAGCTCATACGATGGAAACTACAACTGGCAGACTTTGACTTCGACGTCAAGTACGTACAGGGAAAAACTAACGTAGTAGCAGACGCACTATCACGGAACCCACCAGAGGAACAACACCTTAACGCCTTAGAAACCTCTTCTCCAAATCCTGAAGAAATCCTAACCGAATTCCTCTCAGCCCCTTCACCTGAGAATAGCGACGACATTCTAGAAGATCTAGCCAGAGCCCTTAACATTACCACTGAAGACGACAACGAAAACCCTACCGCCAAAAACGAAAACATTAACGCCGAAGACGATAATGAAAGCCTACAAACACAACACTCCCAGGAATCCTCTAACAGCCAAATTAAAATAATTGACGACAAAACACGATGTATCAACGTAGAAAAATTCCAAATTGTTCTAACCCGCGGCAACCCCGAGACGAAAATTCCAATCGAAGACCGTTTAACAAAACACGGTACAACTGGTACACCAGTTACCCCTACTCTAACGACATAGACGAATACTGCCTAGAATACTTACAACCGAATCATACGTACGGCGTCCTGTGTTCCCCTCCTATAGAAAACTCCATTGACGAACAGATATACGACCAAATCTTTGTTCACCTGTCCAATATAATAAAAGACAAATTTCCGACAGTTAAACTCAAACGATACTACACCAAAAGACTAGACATAACAGACTCCTCGGAACAGGAAGAAACGATTCAAAATTACCATGTCGGCAAAACCGCACACCGTGGTATACATGAGGTGTACAGAACCCTAACCAAACGTTACTACTGGCCCAAAATGCTCGAACAGATAACCAAAGTAATCAACAACTGCTCCCTTTGTAAGGAAGTAAAATACGAGCGCAGACCGATACGACAAGTTTATGAAATTACCCCTACTCCTTCCAGACCTTTCGAGAGACTACAGGGAGACATACTACACTACAACGGGAAGCAAATCTTTACACTCATTGACTGCTTCTCCAAAAAACTATACGGGTATCCAATTAAAACCTCCTCTGCTCACGAAATCGTTACCTCTTTAGAACACTACCTAAGTCTATTCCCTTGCCCTAAGACAATTCAATTTGACAACGGAACAGAATTTAAGAACGGACTAGTAGAGAACTTTCTAAAATACAATAACATAGACACCCACTTTACTACCCCAAACCATTCGGACTCCAACGGACTAATAAACAGAGCCCACTCGACACTAATTGAAATCCTAAATATAATCAAGCACGGAAAAGACTACACCCTCAACAAAATTCTAAGACTAGGACTAATAGCTTATAACAACGCCATAGTCTCTAATCTCAAAATGACACCAAACGACATCACCTTCGGCATACAAACTACCACTTACGCACAAGACCTGGTCCTAGAACAGAAAGTTAAAGAATACCATGACGATAGGGAATTGGTAGCCCGCGCTATTAAAGAAATTATCGAGAAAGAAAAAGAAACACGGACTAACAGACTAAACCAGACCAGAGAAAATATCGAAATTCCGGAAGGCGAAGTTTACATACGAGACAAACAATACGGCAAAGCCAAGCCAAAATTCAAAAGAGGAAATTATTCTAGGGAAACTAAATTAGCTACAGTACAAAAGAAATCTTTTAAAGTGCATCCCAATCTACTAAAAAGACCAAGGAAGTTCACACAACAAATTATCTCTGTTACAGACGCAGATAAAAACAATGACTCACACATTCCTACTGCCGATAACGATACTGCTGACGGCGGGGAATGCAGCCAACGGCCTCCAGATAACTAGCCTCATGCGGGGCCCTGGGGTTTTACCCATCGCACTTAATCCAGCTTACGTAATAGACAGATATTACACTTTCATTCATATTGCTGACGTACAACTACTTGACGTAGAATTAGATAAGACTCTTAACGTGATCAGCACTACATATTATCTCAACAAAACAAACCAGATAAAGTCGCTCTTTAAATACTATTACTACCTACGAAATAAGTTAGATCATTTAATTCTCAACAAATCCAGACCTAAACGTGGACTCATTAACGGCCTAGGTAAAGCCATATCCTGGCTAACCGGAAACATGGACAGTGACGACAAAGAAAGGTACGACAAAATTATAAACACAATCGAGAGTAACAGTTTTCACCTCCAAGACAACCTAAAAAATCAGATGGCAATAAACAAAAAAGTAATTGACGAATTCAACCATGACATTCAGATTATACGCAACAACAACGAAAAAATGACCACCTTCTTCTCCAACCCTATAATAAACCAAATTGAACTAAACCAACAATTTAATTCTATCTCCTTCAACCTGGTCCTTATCGCCAACAAAATTGACGACATGGAAAACTCTCTGGAATTCTGCAAACTCAACACAATACATTCCAGCATCTTTCTTCTCAGAGATCTCGAGTCACTGCAAGAATCTCATAACGTAACATTCCTAACCCCGGACATAGAAGCACTTTGGCAATTGAGCAAGGTACACTGCTCGATAAAGAAATGGAACATCTTCTACTTTATCAACGTTCCACTAAAAACCTCTCCTCTTGAAACGTATTTCCTTCTGTCCTATCCTATAGAAAGGAACAATCACCTCCTGACAATTCATGTCCACCCACCTTTGATCCTAAAAAACCAAGATGAGTTATTTACAGCTACCTGTGAAGAAATCAACAGCGCTATGTACTGCCACAACAAAACCAGCATCCAAAACGACTGCATTCGTCAGATCATCACCAACATCGACCTAGTAGCATGCAAGACAGTATATACGTCAAGTGCACCCTTCATCAAATACATCCCTTTTATTGACTACTACCTAACCTTCAGAACTAAAAGAATAGTAGTGAACAAAGGCAACCGCAACAATACCAGGTTCCTCACTAATACTAGCCTCATAAAGCTGACCAAAGACGAGACCATACTAGACAACAGAGCCATCCACATATACAAGGACTCCAAGGGTATATTAACTACTGCCCCTGTGTACACGCACACCAACCTGAACATATCATTCGAAGACTTGCATCAAATTAACCTCAGAATGGAACCACTGGAACACCTGGAAGAGATACCCAGGAGTTCGGCGACTATTTACTACAGCATAATGGCGATAGCCCTCCTATTATTACTATGTTCCTCATGTTTTTACTATGTCTGTAGAAGGAAACTGAATCCACAGCAGGGTGGAACCCAGCCACAAACCATACTTCTACAGCAAGCACCAACCTCTGCCTACCCCGGACTCTCATGCCATTTGTCGCAGGAGCTCCAAACTTGAGGAGGGAGGAGTTATGACGCATCCATAGGAAAAGTACCAGTGCCGAGTCAGCAGAGGCTGCTTTCATATAAATACAGCCACCGACCAGCAGGCAGGCAGTTCCAAGCTCACAGCCATACCGTACAGTTCTCAGTTCTCTAGTAGTACTCAATATTAACCAGTGCCTTAAGCTTATTGTAATTATTATATTATTGTAATTGATAAATAAATATCTTTTTA
Organism: Triatoma infestans; assembly: GCA_011037195.1. NCBI lineage: Eukaryota > Metazoa > Arthropoda > Insecta > Hemiptera > Reduviidae > Triatoma > Triatoma infestans. The sequence continues at coordinate 28,526 of JAAEAF010008876.1, read as the reverse complement.
AAAAGAAACTTCCAGGTTCCTGAAATATAACTTGGATTACACTTAGATGAGTAAACTAAAATTCTGAGTTTGTAAAAAATCGTTCGATGTTTAGAAAAATTGGAAAAAAAAAATCGTTGACTATATTGTATATATTACACAGAGACATATCATTTTGGACTGAATCTTTTCTTCAAGAATTTTTTTGGGGGGGGGGGGTTCAAGCATCTGAAAATGGCACGCTCCCCCCCCCCAAAGGGTGTTTTTTCAAGTTTAGAGTTCTTTGCATTGATTTACATTGAAGAAAAAAATAAACATTTTGTAAACATAATAAGTGTGAAGAAAATCTATCAATTATAATATATTAACTATGTAAATTGCAGTAATTGTAAGTCGTCTGAGTGTTTGATATCAGATTTTTAGAAATATAATCCAATTGCTGATTCCTTGTCGGCATGTATTACTAATTATGATATATAATAGTAGGTCAGCTTATCGGCTAGGCAGTTTTCAGGGTAAACACATTACAAAGAATTTTTGAAGTGGTTTTTTTTTTTTTGTAGTTTTCTATTTAAGCCAGACGTTTAAACAGGGTTTTATCTACACCTAATTTTCATACTTCAGTTCTGATCTACAGACATGCTGAAAATTATAACAGTATTTTAACATCAGTATTGAGTAAGACATAGTGTATAGTTTATAGTCCATGTAACATTAATATTATAGGAAATTCGGATAAACAGGCCAAATGTAAGAGTGCTTGCCTTTATTTACTTAAGTTATCTTAATGCACAAAATGTGCTAATTAAAATTGTATTTCTATCTATAATAAAATACAAAACATATAAGTTTTGCTGCTTCCTATATAATAATTATTTTTTATTATATCTAGTTAAAAACGATAGAAAAATCTAAAGGGATAATATTGTTAACCTAGAAACAGTGTGATGGTAGTTGTTGTTGGCCGCTATAATTTAGCATGAAACGAGGCATAAACACTAATTACTACTTTTACAAAAGTTAAAGCACACAGTTTTGCAAAGGATAGTTTGGTTTTTAGGGGAGAGTTAGTAGAATGCCGCAACCAATGTCCTGAATTCTTTAATTAAATGCCAAGACTTCCTCCTCCTTCTATGAAGGATATACAGCTACTTCTTGTGGATGTGAGAAAATAATAAATCCTTTTCATAAAACTCGAACATAACATGTTTACATTCTTAACAAATTCTTTTTAATGACTTAGTTGTACTTGTAATTATTCTTTCTTTGAGCGTGTGTTGAATGTAAAGTCAATTGCAGTTAAATTGTCCTTTATTCCCCTACTTTATTTATAACAGTTCATTAAAAAGGAGTCTCAGTGATATTTATTTAAAAGATATAACCTTTTTAATTATATATACCATTGCTAAATTCTGTTTTCTTACATTAAAAAATTTCAAAATGTTAGATTAGATTAACAGATGGGGATCGCGAGCCTCATTGCTCTGCAAAGTGGTCTATTGTGGATCCCCTGGGATTATAACACTTCCTTCAACTTCGTCCTCTTAATCAAGCTAAGCGAAAAAGAAACTGGCTCCGTCATGAAGCTTATAGGTTCGGAATTGCTTGTTCCCAGTTGAAGAAACCTTGTCCTCATCAGACCGGCACACTCACAAAGGATATGTGCCTAGGTTTCCTCCTCGGTCCTACAGAATCGATATACTCCATTATCTGCAAATAGTAGTTGGTACATGTGCCTATTCTGCCTACAATGCTCTGTTACTAGGCCCACTGTTAGCCTTACATCCCTTCGGCTTTGGCTCCCTGGTAAACTTGGGTAAATGTCTTTTAATAAATAATTTAGCCTGCCTCTGCCTTGGCGTTCTTTCCCACCATTGAGGACGCTGGTTTTTTATCCACTCCTGGACAGAAGCTAGAATTAGGCTCCTGGGCAACCTGCAGAAGGGTTTCAAAATGTTATTCAAATATTATATTAACGGACTCTAGTTGGTGGAACCGTACACTCTTTCAAGTTAATCCTCCATGCATCTTACAAATGAATTCCCTCGAAAAAATCTCATATGAAAGACTCAAACAACTGCTACTTTGTTCGGAGTCGGAGATGATTCCAATACACCTTTTGATGGCGGACTGCACTGTTATCATTAGAAGAAGGTTTCGAAGGCCTGGCCACCATGCAGGTGTGGGAAGAGGATATAGTCTCCTAAAACCTTCTCATATTTAATATTTCTTAGGAAATCCAACCTGGATAGGTTGCTGTAGCCTCATCCCGGCACGCTAGTCAATCCCTATTGTTACTTTACTACGCCTTGCTAAGCAAAACTTGTCAGTATATTTCCTGAGTAATAAATAATGCTTGTCATTTTATCAATCTGAACATCAGTGCTTGTAAATTACATGTAACATGATGTTTAATTTGATCGTTTACCCAAAACAACACACACAAAACTGTAAAGAACAGTTACAAAAACATTCTTTAGTATCAGAGAATCCCAAAACTGTTATTTTTCGTGAAAATTCACGTTTTCAAAAAAAACTGACGTTTCCTCTTCAAAAATTAATAGTATTTAACAATATTATGCAATGTAGAGTTGTTAAATATTATAGATTATTACATGCTGCTATTGTGTCAAACAGTATGGAGTTCAGATTCCTTTGTTGACTTTAGATTTATAAAATGCATCAATATATGAGTAGTAGTATACCTATAGTAAAGTGTATTTGCTAATATCTTCTCTATTGGAAGCTGTTTGTTGACAGGTTAGGAACTAATGCACGCCTGCATTTTATACATAAAGTTAGAGCCGTAATACATAAAATACACACATTCAAACTTACATATACATATAGAAGACTATTCATACATACATACAAATATACACACATACAACATAAATATGCACATAAGAAAATATCATTCGCTACAACCTTTTCATTCTTAGGAAACATATATTTCCACTGAAATGTCCATGTCGAAAATTTATCTCATACAAATATATATTATATATGGTATCCAATGTTGACGGCTAAACGGGATATCGAATTGAACTTCCTACGATTTAATTTTTGACGAATTTGTTTTCGATATATGAATATACAGAAACACTATTTTTTAAAGGGGTATATTGCACCCACTGCAAGTGCCGTGATAAGACCTCTCATAGTACAATTCCTTTTCAAATTGGTTTCCTTAAGAAATCTTTAAATCTGAGAAGATTCTACGGAGGATGTATTTTGGTAGATACTCTCAGGCTTTTAAATCTTCTTTGAATGATAATAGCTCAATCCACGTCAGGAGGTATATTTGGGTCTCCTCTATATTCCCACAGCATCTATCAAATGCGAGGGTCATTCAATAAGTAACGAGACAAATCGCTGTAGCTCAGAAACAGGTTGTTAATCAATACAATAGTTTGAGTGCATCAAGTTGGCATCCTTGTACTTAGTTTCTCATCACCTGTTCGAGAGTAAAGCATAACCTCAAATGAATTCAGTTAACAATGGCGTGTCCGCTCGAGCATTGCACCTCGGAAGAACAACGCTCAGTGATTAGATTTTTAGTTATAGAGGATATCAAAGGTAGTGAAATCCACGAAAAAATTTAAAACTGTAAAACGTTCGAACGTTTACAAATGGTAGAACAGTTTAAAAGTGGCCGTGTAAGTGTCTGTGACGAACAACGAAGTGGACGACCGGTTGAAGTTGCAACTTCCTCCTTCGAATCTCCCATCAACGCGTTAATTTAGGACAACAGGCGTATTACTGTCAAACTGATAGCTGAAGAAGTGCACGCGAGTGTTGGAACTGTCCATTACATTATTCAAAATAAGCTAGAGTTCAAGAAAACTTTTTGCGAGATTGGCTCCAAGACAACTTATGGACGCTCACAAAGAAACACTTCAACGAGTTGGGTGGGAGATCCTTCCACATCCCCCCTCCAGCCCCGAACTGGCGCCATCGGCCTTTCGTTTGTTTGGACCCCTTAAATAGGCCCTATGTGGGAAAAATATTCAATCCAATGAAAAAGTTAAAAATCATGTGCAAAAGTGGCTTCGAGATCAACTCAATGCCAGATGCATACACAAATTAGAAGAACGATGGGACAAGTGGATAAATGTTGCTGTGGTCTATGTTGTAAAGTAGCCAAATTTTATTTACCAAATAAATCGTTTTTGAGCTACAGCGAGTTGTATCGTTACTCATCGAATGAACCTCGTACTATGACTTTCTAAGCCTAGCTTTTTCAGGTGCCCTCTTGAGTCTACTATTGCCTCGTGAGGAAATCTGCCAACATGCCAACCCCAATTTCAGATGAAAGACTGATGCAGGCTTTTTTTCGGATGTAACTGCGCTGAGACAAGTATTAGCCTACCTCAGCCCTTTTGGCGGGCTCTTCAGAGCAATGATTTCCTGATTTCCTCATCGTTTCTAGCTCAGAATGTTATCCCATAAAAGCGTACTGGCTGCATAAAGAGGATTTCTACGACTTTCCTTGCCTGGTGTTGGACAACTCGTTATCTTTGCCCTAGCCATGCAATGTTAGACATGTCCTAGCCCCAAATATAGGGAAACTTTATTGTTTCTGTCCAGGTCATTAGTTTGCCAAGGCCTTCCCATATTATTTTAAAACGGGGATCATGACCCCGATACTTCCTGTTGAGATAATCTGAATGTGTTGGGAAAATTGTCCATAGGCTCCGAGTGTCTGGTTCTATGGCTATACATTCCAGCCCCAATCAGTCTCTCAGGGGTGCTTTACCCCTCCGAATACCATAAATGGTACACTTCTTTATATAAAGTTTTATTGAATTATCCGTCGTGGAACGCAATCAAATTCCATGCTATTCCAAGCCCCTCTAAGGCTTACAAACAATAAGCAGCGACTAGATAAAAAAAAATCTGTTGTGAAACACTCACACAACTTTCTCTTAAGCTGTTAATATAATTATAACATAGATAAATTTTCATTAAACTTGGACTTTTTACTCAGTTGCACCAACAAAGTGTAGGTGGGCTGCAAGTTTACTAGTAGTACTTTTGGCAGGTAGAAATTGAATGCGTTTACACAATAATCTAGAAGAGAGCTCCAAAACATTACCGAAAAACTCAAATAACCTTTAAAATGTAATGCCATAAATTCCAAAAAACACCCAAAAATGCATTTCTCCAGAAAAATGTTCCAAATAAAAGTGATAGGTTTTGTATTGATGTAGTGAATTGGGCATTCTACCTGCTGAGGTACATACAAAATATTAAACATCTTCTTTCTCATCTTTGTTGCATAAACCCAAGACCCATCCACCAGATTAGGGCTCCCGATGAAAGATGAAGGAAGAAGGCCTCCGCAGCCAACAGTTGCCACCCCTGTGCGGCATCAGCCCTCCAACACCTCATTCACACCAAGCTTTCATATTCCTTAACCTAGATTAAAAACTCACATTAGTTCCAATAATTACATCCACACTAATAAATACATACATAACAATAAATACTTTCATACCAATAAATATAAACATATCAATAAAAACGCACACCTATATATGGGATAAGTGCATGCATCCCAATGAATTACCCATAACTAGATAATTTTCTCACGGATAATTTTCCAATAACCCTTTCCGAAAACCTAGTAGAATTTAAAATTTGAATTTCTGCTATACGAATGTAAAATATTTATTGCAATAAAAGAAAGTGAAAAACCCCCCTACCCCAAAAAAAAGAGCGTATTGTTTTTATATATTTAATTTTGAACAGCCCTCCACCCCCACCTTTCTACCAAAGTTGACAAATTAGTCCACCATTTTGTTAAACAAATGACAATTTTTTCCTCAGTAAAAAATACTATCAAAAGTTTTCATTCTACGAAATGTTAAAAATTAAAAATACAAAAGAGGCTTATTGGGCGATAGCTGTTAGGGTCAGATTTTGGCTTTCCAGGTTCCTTTCTACAAGACAGAACCTTCCAAGTAAGACTTAACAGCACATACAGTACTAGACGACGAATTCTCGCTGGACTACCACAGGGGGCAATCATGAGCCCTATACTTTTCAACCTCTACTGCTCTGACATACCTGAACCTCCTTCAACGACACTAGCCACATACGCAGACGACACCATGCTAGCTTCTTCCAACACAGACTTAAACAGAAGCATCACTGACTTACAGACGTCCTTAGATACAATATCAAACTGGTTCCAGGGACGGAAACTAAAGCTAAACGTTTCCAAAACTAAAGCAAAAATATTCGTTCTGCGACGATTTCGGAATGAGAACCTTCGTATTCTGCATATCAACAACCAAGAAGTCCCTTGGAAACAAAAAGACCGAGGAGTGCGCTATCTCGGCGTGATCCTGGACACCAGACTCACCTGAAGACTACACATTAACACTAAACTACAACAAGCATACACCCGACTGAAACAGCTCTATCCACTTATTAACAGAAACACACCACTCAAACACTCCTGTACCACACTACTCTATAAAACGCTTCTGAGACCTCTCCTGACATATGCCTGCCCAGTTTGGATCACAACAAGTAACACACTGACGAAACGATTACAGACATTTCAGAACAAAGTTCTACGAACAGCACTAAACGCACCCTGGTTTAACAGGAACACCCAAATACATAGAGAACTCGATATTGCAGACATACACACACACACATATGACCAAATTAACAGACAGCTTCTTCTTAACACTTAACACATTACCAACAACAACACACTACCACATAGGCTAGCCTACCACATCAAGAAGGCTGAAACCCCGACTTTATCAAGACCTCTAATTTTTTTTCTTTTTTCTTATGTTTACCACTATGTGTAAAGCTCTAGTGAGCTGGTCCATATATTTTGATTGTAAATAAAAAATAAAAAAAATATATAAAATAAGATAGAAGGCCTGATTGAAGTTATCTCAGTTAATGTTATCTAATTTTACAAATGGTAAAAAGTATATATATATATAGAACAGGGTATAATCTTCTAGGCAGTTTCTTTCTTCCAGTGCTCATGTTAAGAATTTTTGTCAGCTTTAGAATGCGGGCTGGGGTGTGAGCGTTGAAAGTGGATGGAAATGATCGCCTAAAAAGAGAGATTAAAGTTACAAAAGTGAAAAGGTTCTTCTTACCTAACATCAAATATTAACAAAGACATTTTTCCTGTTATATATATATATATATATATATATATATTCTTTATCGCCTTCTTTCATCTGAATTTGTTGGTGTAAAAATACAAAATATCATGAATATAAAGATGAAGAATAAAAAAAAAATAAGATGCTTACAATTTGGCCTAGTAGAGTGGTTTGATGTGAACTAAATCCACAAAGTCTGTAAATTCATTCGCCCATGGCTTAATTAATAATTAGAACAAATTAGAATTTCAGAACGTCCTGCCGGGGGGAAGATAGCCGATCCAAATATAGATAACATAATGAAGTTTATTATATTATTACTTTCTCTTACTCACTAGTGAAAGAAGGTATTGTTATCGTGTCAAAGTTTCGATATCTAGTTTTCACAGGAAAATATCCGTTTTGAGGTTCACTGAGTCTAAAAAATTGGTTTTTTAAAAATGGTCTCTGAACAGCATAGCTCAAAAATGAAAAATCGCAAAAAAATTTCGAAATGTCGCAGAAATCACAGAAAGGTCATCTGTCAAAATTCCTCAACCGGAAGTACCATTTTATTGAATGTTTTGATGTTCGTTACGACCGCTGTATTCAATGTTATAAAGTAGATGGTGAGGTTAGGTCATAAAAAAAAAAACTCTTTTTAAATTTTCACCGACATTTCGGCAAATTTATTGCCTTCATCAGGGTAAAAATTTCTCGTTAGAATTTCTTAAAACCCACAGTTTAACCTGTGATATACCATGATGATAAACAAACGTTTTAATAAAGTTTAAAAAGCGTTTTTCCATGACCGAACCTCAACATCTATTTTACAACATTATTAAATGTTTTTTTTTTTTTTTTTTCACTTTTTTGCGATTTTCTCACTAATGGCTCCGACGATGTTCTTCAGACTTGTCATATAAACTATACATTCTATGATCTCTAACTTTTACTTAAAACAATTCTCTGGGAAAATTCATTTATGGGGACTTTCGTGGAAGAGGGTGGGGTTAGGTTTTGCCCTAAAGTGCTATTTCAGTTTTCCATACAATTCTATCATCTAAATAATATTAATTAGAATTAAATGTGTTGTTGAAATTCCAAGTTTGAAAAGAATCGGATAACCGGAAGTGCGGTTTTTTATTGAAATATTTTTGTCAGTTTTCTGGTATTTTCTAGAAAACGGCTCCAAAACGATTTTCTTTAAACTAGGTATGTGAACTACACAACATATAAAGAGCTACAACTTTTATTTGAAACATTTCTCCAGATTGAAATATAATTGGTGATGTTGTATTGTAGTAGCTTGTGTGTTTGCAGTAGTAGTTGGTACAGCACGAGCGGTTTAGTAAAAGGGCTTCTGAGTACATATGTTTAAGAGAGAAGTATTAGTAATAATCGAGACTGCAAATTTAAGTACTTAACAATATCACAACTATATCTTAATAAATCAGTTGTTTATCTAGAATAAAGGCAAATCACTATCACTGGCACTGAGTTTAAGAGAGCAATTCCTGAAGCAAATATTCTGGCTTGAGTGTCTGTTCAGACTGTATTGAAGGAATGTCTTCTTAATTGTTCGTTCAAATCATCCCCTGTGAGAAGAAGTGGTAGACAATGCTATCAAGTTCATGAACTCTAAAAGACAATAATGGTCTTCTACCTGAAATGTTCTTTTGCAAGGGAATGCCACATTTTCTTCATAATTTTGATTATTTCAAATTAAATATATTTTTATATTTCCAGCATCCATCACAGGGTAAACTCATTTAAGCGGGCTTTTATGGGAGGGTAGGGGTTATGTTTTTCTCTAAAGAGCTGTCCATAGTTGATTATACAATTCTACCATCCAAGTCCAAACAAAAATAATTAGAAATAAATACATGGTTAAAATTTCTAGTTTCAAGATAATTAGTAAACCGGAAGTTGCACTTTTACTGAACAGTTTTTTTTCAGTTTTCGATGAATTTCATTAAATTTGGTACTCTAACTATAAAATTTGTCACTTACAATTTTGAAAATTGGAGTGTGAGAAAGTTGTGTGAGTGTTTCACACCAGTAATTTCCATTAATTTGCTAAAGAAATTATCTCTTAATTTGATCTACAAGAATTCAAAGGAAAAAAAAACAGATTTTGGTATAAATAAATATGAGTTTTAACTATCTATATACACGAAACAGGTCGATGAAGCCACTGTGAAGTGAAGCAGACTATCATATTAATGCTTCCCAGACAGCTGCGTATCCTGACATTATAAATATTTGTATCTTTTTTGTTTCGATTTTCTCTCAGGTAATCACATCAGATTTTCTTGTTTTGATTTCTAGTAAATCTTGTTACCTTATCTTATCCAACTAGGTGGAAAAGGAAATATGAACAGACATTTTAATTTTTCACCGGATAAACTGCTTCAAGAACTTTTGAGTATGAATATTATACAGTATTGGTTTCTCGTATGTATTTGTGTGTATATGTCTGTTACAAGTATGTGTACGTGTGTGAGAGAATTGAGAGTGTGTGAGAGGGAAAGCAAGTTTTACGCATGCGCGGAAAAACTACTACTTGCATTTTCAATGAAAACATCATTTCATAAACTTAAAAATTTGCATACAACAACAAGTTCTTTAGTAAATGAAATTAAAAATAAATAAATAAAAGTTTCATAATAAAAAATAAACAGAAAACTGTTGTAAATTCTGAATCTATTTTTATTTTATGAAATTTCCTTATTATAATTTCAATAGAAGTTTAATAATTTTGTCATTTCCAATCATTGGTGGACAACGGAATTAGATTAGAATTAGAATGACGTGGGTGGAGGGGGGACTCCAAGCTAGATACTGCAGCCTACCCATTGAGGCTTATTGTGCTAACTACTAATGTCTAGTATAAGAATCCTTCCCTCTTCATGAGGTCCAGGACCTTCCCAACCATTCCTTGTTGCGATATCCTCCGGTCTTAACGTGCTAAAGATCTCGTACCGCAATCTTTGCGATACAATCAAACAACAGGTGAGAGGCCGTCTCCTCCTCTTCCTGACAAGGGCTCCGACTCAATTAACCCCACCTTGTGCAGATATTTTTTGAACCCACCATGCCCTGTAAAAAAACCGGCTATCAGACAAATCTGATGCCTGCTTAAACCCAAGGTTTCTCTGGTAATTCGCTTACACAGACCTGGCATAACCATTTTGCCGTGTTTTGCCCCAGTGCTTAGCCACCAGTGGCGACTATGTTCTATCAGAGACCAATCCCTCAGACACGCCCTTGCCATATTTTTGGCTATCCCCAGAACAAGTTCCGACCCACAGAATGGAGTATTCGCTCCATTCCTGGCCAAGTTCGTAGGCTAGCATTGAAGACCCTAACTTGCCTTCTTGTTTTATAAATTTTATTCAATCATTCTTTGAACAGGATGTTTCGAACAATTAAAATCATATTCACCAGATTTATGTTCCGCATTTAGCTCAAGTCAACTGTTATTGACAAAAAATATAACCTGTAATTAAATCCATTGTTTGACAAGAAGCTTTATTTATTAAGTTTATTTTAGAACGCTAATAATTTACAAGCATCAAATAATTCATAATCTTGTCTTTGTTCCAACTATATGGCTTTTCAATTGTTGTCTGTTTCTTGCCTTTTTTTTTATCAATAAAACTAGCTACAAAATAACGGATGACGCCGCGTATTTCACACTTGGCGGGAGATTGGATTGACATTTTTCACGAAACGTATTGTCGCGTCGACAGTTCTCAACGTACTGACCTCGAACCGGTCTCGTTGCGGAGGGGAGGAATCAGGCTACACGACAGTGTAGCCAACATGTCGAAAACAAAATCTCTGCGGCCGTGAGAGCCTCAGTACACTTACTTACTGGATATGGCTCGTAATTATGAAGAATATAATGTTTTCACTTTAATGTACCAGGATTCAATGTTCAAACGATATTTATACCATGGAGGTGAAAGACTTAATAAGTAAGAGAGGCTACAAATGAGTGAACGCCAAAGCTGAAGATGACCTCATTAGGGCATCCTGTTCGATGAATGAGTTAATAAATTTATAAAACAGGCAGTTGTCACCTGTCTGTAACAGAAATTTTTTGTAGTGCATTTTGGTTGTGTTATAAATATTATGTTACATTTTAAAGAGAATAACTTTTCTCATATTTCCCCTGATGATGGCTGGCATCAACCGAAAGCTTGGGCATTCATTGTAATAAAACTTTATTCACTTTTACAAAACTAAAAAAAAAAAAAATATTATGTATCTTTTATTATTTTTATTTCCTTACAATATCGGGATGAAATTGGGCTAACAACAGAAAAGTTAGTACCCTTTTCAAATTTAATAAAAATGTAAACTAATTCCTAAGTATGAGTAAAATAAATCTTTAAGAATTTTGCATAATTATGGAATAGAGAGACAGATACCAAAATATTCAATTTATTCTTTTTGTAATGATATTATGTTTTAAAACATTAAAGAAAATTCATGCAAACATTGGGTAATTATGGAATTTATAATTTTAAATTGCTTGTAAAATGGTCGTCCTGAGATAGTTTTTTAATAAGTTTTAGAAGGAGAGAAATGAATGAGGAAGGTTTTGTTTTTTTTTTTGAGAAATGAGCTAGAATGAATGCTGAACAGTGTATAATAAAATTGACACATAAAACTGCCAGGACTTTACATGTAAATAGAAATTAGGTAGCGACAGATTTAGACTAAGTAAAGAGAAGAGTAGTAGTTGGTTGCTGACGCGTTGTAACTGCTGTATAACTGTTCTAAAGACTGTCCATTGTAGGGCTAGCGTAGCAGTATATATCAGAGTCTCCCACTATAGTTCGGGAGTAAGTAGCGAGTGAGATTCTCAATTTTGTGTGTGTGTGTGTGTATGTGTGTGTGTCTCTCTCTCTCTCGGCTTTAGATCTCTCTCTTCGTATCCTATTACAGTTTTCACATTGAAGAATAATTATGAAAGCCCTTATTCATTAAAATGAATATTTTAAGGAAGTAAAATTTCAAAGGGAATAATTTCTTTATTTTTCTATCTATATATATATAAACACGAGAGTTCTCTTTTTTCTGCTACATTTTCTACATTTTTATGAATGAAATATTATTATTATTATTATTATTTATATCATAGTAATCGTTATAAAAATTTATGATATATTTGTAAATCGCTGCATTTGAATGGAAATCCATTCCACACAAAGATATTGTTTTTTTGTTTTTTTTTCACATTTCTTTGTTGTGTACTTGTTCATTGTAAAGAAGCGGGGATTGAGTAACCATGCAGGGGACTTTTGGTACGTCAGAGGATGTGTTTAATAGAGGTCTGTATATGTGTGTGTGTGTGTGTGTGTGTGTGTATTTTTAAAGGGTTTTGTTAGTAAAGCTCGCTTTCCAGTGAAGAACATAAAGTTCAATGGACAATGTCAAACAGATATAGAGCTGATTCATTGCACACTGTATTTACCCAATCTGCCAGTCCAAATATGATTGATAACAATACTGGTCACATTCTGTCTCGTTCGCATCTCTCATTCTATCTCATCACCACCCCCACATCATCTATCTGTTCACTAACAAAAACTTTATTTATCACGAGTTATCTAAAATATTTAAAAACTAAATACTCTAATATACAGGGTGTTCCAAGGTATATGGATAACGACTTTTTCTAGGAAACTAAGATAGCTAGAAAAAAACTAAAAAATACGTGTCCCCGTAATTTTTTTTTTGTTAGAAATCCAAATTTAAGTTGCAAATTTGTTTTGGTGCTACCAGAAGCGAGATACAGGCACCAACTTCATTTTTTCAATTGGGGGTGGTGTGGTTTTTATTTAAGAAATAGATTCCTCTATTTTTTCTATAAGAAAAATTTACTTGAACGGTTTTTTTTTTCTTTGAGCGATATTTTACAAGTTATGAATGAAAACATGAATCTTATATTTCAAATTTGAAAATAATAATATTATAACGGTTTTTTTGATTGAATAAGAAGAAAAGTACTATTTCATTATAAATTTTACTCCTCATTAATTACAGATCTTGCTCGAACTGGCACCCACCATTAGAGATGCATACATATGCTTTTTCCTGCCAATTGTACCTTACAACAAAAGAAATACATCTCTAAGGTGGAGGCCAGTTCGAGCAAGATCTGTAGTTAATGAGGAGTAAAATTTATAATAAAATAGTACTTTTCTTCTTATTCAATCAAAAAAACCGTTATAATATCATTTTGAAATTTCTTATAAGATTCATGTTTTCATTCATAACTTGTAAACTATCACTCACAGAAAAAAATCATTCAAGTCAATTTTTCTTACAAAAAAAATAGAGGAATCTATTTTTTTAAATAAAAACCACCCCTCCTCATTTGAAAAAATGAAGTTGGTGCCTGTATCTCGCTTCTGGTAGCACCAAAACAAATTTGCAAATTAAATTTGGATTTCTAACAAAAAAAAACTACGGGGATACGTATTTTTTAGTTTTTTTACTAGCTATCTTAGTTGCCGAGAAAAAGTCGTTTTCCATATACCTTGGGACATCCTGTATATTTTCTATTCAACTTGTGTTTTTTTTTGTTGTTGTGTAGTTGATTACTTAAAAAATAACATTCATTAACGCCCAATTTTCATATACGACTATTAATTTAAGTAGAGAGTTAAAACAATTTAAAATCGTTAAAACGAAAAAGTAAAACACAGCTTATTAGAGCTAATACAATTAATCAAATAAATAAAAAATGTATTGTAATAAGTTATTTACTTTATATAAAATATTTGGATCTATAAATCCTGAGGTAAAATAGTCTTATACTTGTTTTCTTTGCATGTTTCTTTTATGAGGAGAATTCGTGATTTTATTTTAATTGGGTGAAATTGAGGTTTTTTTACAATATTTTAGGCAAGGTTCTTAAATGTACAGTTTATTCAAAAAAATTTACTAAATTACCAAAACTGAAATTTTATTTGAAGTATTCTGAAATATTTGAAATGTGTATTACTATTTAACTAAGTTAAAAATTTTAATTTACTGTTATATTTTTGTGAACCACGCCATCTGCAATTACTAAAACAATATTGAGTTTTAAATTGCAATAATAACTCTAATAAATACATTATTTATATGGATAATGTATTATAATTAATTATAATAATAAATAATAAGGTAATATTATTTTGTTATCTGACAGATACAGAGAGAGATTACCATAATCTACATATTATTAAGAAGAGATGTAATATAATAATTTTCAATTTACATAACAATAATGTAATATTGTAAATTTTATTATAATAATATTGTTATTAATAGTATTGTAGTTATTTATATTGCTAGTAAAAGAAAAAAAAAGAGTAGAGACAGATTTCATTGTAATATTTATTATAAATTGTTCAATGAAAGGAAAAGTTTGCGTAAACGAACTATGGTAAACAAAGTGAAATCAATGACATACACATATATATATTTATTCACACACTAGCTTTAGTAATGTGTGCAAGAGACAGATGTGTGTGCTTTATACGTGCGGGTGCACTCTTCAATACGCCATATTGGACTTGAAATCAATTTAAACTTTTGTTAAAGTTATTTCTACTTCCGTATATAGCATCTTTTTATCCAGATCATCTATTTATTTTTTTTCCATTACTTATTGAATTAACTTAATACGTGTTTTTTAATTAAAAAAGAAATCAACTTTTTTTTCAATATTCCTAAAATACGAGTTTTATTCCAATTCTTTTTGATTGCTAATTTCACCCCCTTTGCCGAAAACATTATTTGTAATCACCCATTTAATCTTTTCTTTGTAAACTTTTAACTAGATATTTTTTTTTTTCATTCTCATTTAATAACACTTTTTTTAAAGTAGTACAATTTTTAACAATTGAAATATTAGATAAGAACTGTTGGTAGAACTGTGATGATGTGATTGAAACTTCCGATTGTAACTAACCTGGTCCCAAAACAAAGTCTCCCCCATTTCTCTCAGAGATATATAATTAAAGTGATTTTAGAGAGAATTCTCTTTACCCCTCTACAATATTATCAGAATTCAAACTGTCTTTCCCGTTCACTGCTATCTGGTCCGACTTACTACGTATATTGTAGATTATTAAATGGAATGAATTGTGAAATCTGTGTCTTTAGGTTTTAGTTCCTCCATTTATTTACTATTTAGGCACCATTTTCTAATATAAGCATTATTATTAATAATATATATCTCCCTCACTATGTTTGAATATAGAAACATTTCTTTTACGTGGAGTATAAATGTAATATTATGGTGTGGATGATGTGTGTAGGTAGCTTGTGGCGTGAGCGTCTTAGCGAAAAGGGCTTGTATGTATATACGGTTAAGAGATAGAAGTATTAAGAATAATTAAGAAAGCACCACTGTTTTATAAATAATTATATTATCTCTTAGTAAATTTAAGTATATTACAATTTCACACTGTATCTTAATAAAATAACGTTTATCTAGAATAAAGGCAAATATCTATCATTGGCACTGAGCAATTCCTGAAGTAGTGTTTCGATGTTTCCACTTTGATTTCTAGCACAAGTCTGTCTTAAAATATCTCTTCTCTTTGTTTCTTCAATTCCTCCCCTGTGAGAAGAAGGGGTAGTACAATGCCATAATTGTTCTTGAACCGTACGAGTGACTGGACTTGTATACCTGGTCTTGTCCTTTTGCAAGGGAATGTCAATCTTTTTCTTAATTTTGATTTATTTATAATTTAATATTATTTCAAGTTTCTTGCATCCATCACATTATCCTATAAGTCTTAGAAGTGCTAATTAATTTCTCAGTCTGCAAAGAACTTTTAATCATAATGCTACAGTTTGCCAAAGTTTAATGAAAAAAAAAAATATTGTTATCGCTGAAGCTAAATATCTTACCGTACAATAACGTATTATTGACTATTTTAATCAGAAGACATATCGCCATGCGAGAAGTACTTCGCTTTCTGTAGATTCTATCGCAGGTCCAAATTTGGATGAAAAGTAAATGAAATTTCAGCCACATAGTCAGAAATGTTATGTATTGAAGGGGTAAATAAAATTAAATTAAATATGTTAATTCATAATTAATTATAATTTATAACTCAATCTTCTCAAAAATAATCTCGTGAGATCTGTATCAGAGACATTTTCCGTGGTAGCCTGCTTCATTTTGTGGTCATCGACCGGTTTCGGGCGTTCGCCCATCATCAGTATGCGTTTTTCAGACAGTGTGACAACACAGACTCGCACAGAGTAACTTAGTTTTACACTAACTGAGGTGTATTTTTAAAATACTAAACTCTTAAACTAGGTAAAGGGATGTGGCCAGATGGGTGGGAAAACACGTGTTTGGGTTGTTAAAGGGTAAATTTCTTACAGTGGACACAACACGTGGGGGTCTAATCTTTAAACTCTGTTGTTGGAGGGAGACTTACTTCACAATTAACTAACCAAAATATAAAGAATATAAGATACACAAAATAAATTTTAAATAAAATTAAACAACGATTAAACTAACGATTTAAAATTCATTCATTCGTTTAAAATTGAACGATTTTTTTATTATATAATTAAGTTTTTCCAGTTCCAAAGAATTAAGAAATTCCAGTCATTCTTTCACTTTTTCACGCAACCCTCACATCCTCGCAGGCATGTTTTTTTATATAATTAAGTTTTTTAATATGTATCCCACAAACCATATCACATCATCACTCACATACATCATCCAAATACGCACTTTTTTTTTTTATTTATTTTTTTAACTATATATATATCTAAACTAGTAAATTTAAATAAACTAGTAAATTTATATATACATAGTAGATTTAAAACTAAACCTAAACTTAAAATCTATTTAAGAACTATTTGTTGCATGTGTAATTGTGTTTCTGTTGCTATTGTGGGAAGAGTGTTCTGAATAATGGTTCACTAGCAAATTTTGTCTGTTCATTGATTAAGTTTTGTGTTTTGCGGTTATATATTTCGAGTTGTTCTACTATGTCAAGTCGTCGTCATTTGTGGCCAGAGTGTATTAGTTTCATCGTGGTCGTTATGTCATCGGGTTTATATTTGTTAGTGTTTAGGTGATTGGCGTAATTTGAGTCAACTTTGTTGTATTTGTTTGATCTGATGTGTTCGGTAAATCGTTCCTTGATTTTTCTGCCGATCTGGCCCACGTAAATGTTGTCACAGTCCGGGCATTTCAACTCGTAGACCCCACTGCTGTCATACACGTCAGTGAACTCGGTACCAGTGCGGAGTTTGTTGCCTAATTTGTTGTTTGTCCGGAAGGATGTCTTAATGCCCAGTTTTTTGAAAAAAAAAACACAACAAATCGTGAGATCTGTGTTTATCTGAACTGATAAGGGATAAAAAAAAATAAGCAAATGAATAACATAAAAAGAAATACATATAATTAAAAGATAAATCTACACTACATATCAAATCATATTCATTAAATGATTAATAACCTAAACAGAAACTATAATACTTTCTACAACTTACAATATTTAAGAATGTTTAACTTGAAGGTTTGGGCGTTGAATTTCGTTTAACACTTCACCACTTTTATATAAATTGCACTGTTTTATCAACCACAAACATTTTTTTTTTTACCTATTTCAAACTAAAGATATTCTACCTTTCTAACTGTTCCTAATTGTTTCACCCAACCTTCGTAAAACCCAATCTTGAAATTGTACTAAGTAATAATCAATATTAAATATATATATATACAGTTTTCAGTTTAAGGCGCATCAACATCTATGGTCATTGTCAGTGAATGCGGGCCTCTTACACAGTGTTCTCTCGTTGCAGACAACACTATCCATTACCGGACAGTGAGCTGTAGAGGCTCCTAGTAAGAAAAAAATCTAAGGTAGCACAGCTGTAAATATATTTCTACTAATATATTTTTCTTATATTTACAAAATCATAATTTTTATTTTTATCATTTCATCCCCAAGACATTACAAGTCAAAATTAAGTATGATGACTTTACAGTCTCATAGTTTTCTTATGGTGACATTATTTGATTGGAACATCAAAGACAAGTTTTCTGGCGGCAGATTTTCTAAACTTCTTCAATATGCTTAGATTAGATTCTGTGAGGGGTGACCCCTATGGATCTATTGTAGTTCCCACACAAATTTAGTAACCTCTTGTGTTTCAAGTATGTGTACCGTCTACCCAAATTTGTCCCGACTGTTTAATCATCTAATGAAACTTGAAGGTATCAGTCTCCACTTCCCACAAATAGGTGAAATCTCAGCCACATAAGTCGTTCACACTAAAACAGTAGGTGCAGTATTGTTTCTTCTTCTTTCTGACAAAGCCTACTATCTAGACAGTCCATTGTCAGGTCCGTGCGATGCAGTTGCTTGTTAGGTCTATAGTGGCCAGTGAGGAGGCCTACAATCATCCGTTAGCCATGCCGCCTTATTGGAGTAATTCTGCATTAGGGTTAAGCGAATAAATATTAATAAACTTTTATTAGCTTGCCTTTAGCCGACGTTTTCACCCAACAATCATGTGACCTCTTTTACTACACCCATGCTCAAGTCCTGTTATTGTTCTGTTGTTACGAAGTAGTTTTTATATTAAACAGGTCGAATAGTAAATAAGTAAATCAGTCTATAAGTCTATAATCAATTTTCTAAAAGGCAACAAATGTTCAAACAGTCTTTAGACAATTAACTCTATCCTCTTCTGTATCCAAAGTTACTTTCAACAAGAGTTCTATTTGCATTCTCTACTACCATCTACTCTTACTCTACTAATACTCCTTACTAAATCAAATTTGTAAATATTAATACATTTATATCACTTGTTTGTTTTGTTGGCTTCAACCAATCTATGATAGCTTGTATAAATGTTCGAAATCTAACAAGAGTTTGAAATCCCCGTCAAAAATTACCAATTTACTGAGAATTTATCTTCATAATTCAGCCACTAATATTAAAGTCACAAGTAGGTTGTTCAGAAGAGTGCATGATAAACTTGGTCATAGAGGACCAAGCCTCTTTTGACAATCCTATTTGATCTTTATATAGATGTCAATCGTAATGATACGATTTTTAATCATTCCATGCAATTTTCAGCGCATGCAGATGCTGCGATTGTAATAGGAAGAACAATGAGTGCGTTGAAGGAGAATTTTGAGCAATTGGAAAGAGAGAGCAGCATATATAGGGCATTCAGATGAATCTCCAAAACACTATGCATATTCCAGATATGACAACAGAATTTGCCGGTTATAAAGCATAAAAATGAACGGAAAAAGTGTACGAAATATTTATACGAGGTGTGGCTATTAAATAACGAGACTGACGCTGCTACAGAAGAAGTATGCATGCGTCAAACGCCAGCGACCGACAGCTGTTTAGCGTGAAGAAGCCTTCTCTTTCGAATGCAGTACCTCTCGCTTGTGTAAACAAATCCGTATAGCCGTAGCCTTCGTTCGCATTAGAGTAGTTTTTTTGTTTGGCCGGAAAAATGGTAAATGTTACAATACAGCAACGAATTGTTGTGAAATTTCACGTGAAACTTGGAAAAATAGCTACTGAAATTTTTAATTTATTGAAAGAAGTGTATGGCCATGAATGTTTATCGCGTGCACGTGTTTTTGAGCGGTTCTTGAAGGTCAAACTATTAATCAACATTAATACCTTCACATTCTTGCTGAACTCCGTGAAAGAATAAGGAAAAAACGACCTGAATTGTGGAAAGACAAGTCATGGGTTCTCCACCAAGGCAATGCTCATTCCGCATTGTCTGTCAAGAGATTTCTAGCCAAGTACAGCATCCCAATGTTAGACCATCCGCCTTATTCGCCGGATCTTGCACCGTGCGACTTCTATCTGTTTCTTGTGTAATTTGCATTAAAAGGAACAAGATTTGAGTCTGTTGAAGTTGTGAAAGAGAAAGCGGCACGCGTCCTCAAGAAGCTGACAGAAGAAGATTTCCAGCACTGTTTCAAACAATGGAAGATTCGCATGGAGCGTTGTAGGGATAGAGGAGGGGTGTATATTGAAGGTGATCATAAGTAAATATATACGAAATCAAAATAAAATGTTTTACAGCGTCAGTCTCATTATTTAATAGCCACACCTCGTAAGTATTTAAATACTTAGTTACCATGATGTACCTCAGCAGAAAAATAAAAGAAAGAATCTCTGCCGGCAGCAGATTTATGTATGCATTGAACAATGAATGGTCCTGAAAATAAATCGCACTAGAGCAAGCATGCGTTAAGGATATATAAAACAGTTATGTAGTAGAAATGTGAGTTTTAAAATGCAAGTGAAGAGAATGTACTACGCATTCGGAAAAGACAAATTTTGAGAAAAATTTTCGATCCAAGTCTCACAAAACGCGGTTTGGAAAATTCCAAAACTAATATGGAGTTAACTGAGATATTAACAAGAAGAATCGATTGGATCGGATAACTTATGAGAATGAGTGGAAAGCGATTGATTAAAAGATTAAACGAAGATCAGCCAAAAGGAAAAAGAAAGATAGGAAGGCCGAGAAGAAAATGGCGAGATGATGTGTGGAAAATGATATCAGAAAATTAGCAGTAAGGAGATGGAGAACGAAAGCAGAATCTAGAGATGTCTGGGCAATAATTACTTTGGAGAAGGCCAGGCCTTGCTGGGTTGTAGGGGCAAAAAGATAAGTTTAAGTAACAAGAGTAACTAGTGCGTGTCTTCCTTCTTCAATCCAAACATCTCTAGATTTCTACACTAGTACCATGTTTCAATATTGTATTGTATATTTATTGCTTACAAAGACTTAGTCTTATAACAAGAGTATGTGACAAAACATTCCAAACACAGTACATATTTTATCGAATACATAAAACAGAAGAAAAATAAACAAATTAACCCTGTTTTTTACATTTTTTTTTTTTTTTACCCAATTATAAAGGTGTAAATTATACATATCACATATCTTCGTGTTATTTTTATGTTGAACATATTTGTGTGCTTATAGGAATGGCGCATGACTTACAAACAAACATAATCCTACATAAATCCCAAACATCACTGTTCTATTTTTTTTTTTAGCAATGACCTCACGGTTATTATGCTCTATAATATTATAGTTGCACAGGCATTTTCCATTCATCATACTTCGCACGCGTTCCGGAGTAGCAATCTCACAATGAAGATGTTTTTAAGGAATGGAGTTCAGAATTTGGCATAGATTTGAGGCCAACAGCTTCCCACCTCTGTCTGGTTTTTAGCTGGCTCACAAAATATTCAGTTATACAATTCACATTCACACTCATTCACAATTCACGGACTCGCCAATAAATACACACACTCAACTAGTATTCACTCCTTTCACTCACCTGCAACATACAAATAAAATGCCCTAATCTAAGTTGGGATAGAGTACTTTATATTCCTTTAATCCCTTGATCTTAAACCTAAAGTTAAAAACACTGTTTCTATAGTTTATTTACATTATATTTACATTAGCGTCATATCTTGTCATAGACATCTATATCCTTCAAAAATTGAATCACCCGGTCAACATTAATTGGATCATTTTTTAATGTTTCGCCTAAACTGCAAGAAATTTTATTCAGCCGCCTATGTACATCGTACTTTGGACATTCAGTAATAATATGCTGGACCGATAGTGGGACTTTACATAAGGTACATGATGTGATTAGGCCACCACACATCAGGTGTCTTCATGTAACTGTTCTATTAAAAGTTTTCTTAATTATATACCATTAATCAGGAAAATATAAATATTATTTAATTTATTTTTATCATTTATCACTAGCAGAGATTCCATTGTGTTTTGAATGAGGTATGTAGCTTTATACTTTTGTCTGAGTGAAGAAAAAACCAAGGCAAATGATCAAAAAGTGCTTGCAAATTGTCGATTTCGTTTAGATTTATAAACCTCTGAGAATTCGTATTTTATTCCAGCTAGGAAATAAGCGAGGAACCCTTTTTACTTGCTAGGTGAATCTGTGAAATTAATCTTTAACTTATTTATGTGCGAAGGAAATTCAAAATATGGTTCAGGAATTCCCAATGAGCTAATATATTACTTTCTCTTACTCCTAATATTGTTGTAATCGTGTCAAATTTTCGATATCAAGTTTTCACCAAAAATATCCGTTTTGAGGTCCCCTTAGCCCAAAAAAGTGGTTTTTAGCAAATGGTGTGTGTGTGTGTGTGTGTGTGTGTGTGTGTGTGTGTGTGTGTGGTGTGTGTATGTATGTGTGTGTGTGCATAGCTCAAAACCGAAAAACTGTAGAAAGTTGAAACTTGATATTCCGTTTAGGTATCACCATGGGATCTGACGGTGCGTTATCTGTCAAAATTCCTCAACCGAAGTACTACTTTACTAGTTTTTTTTTTACGTTTTTGCTATTTTCTCAAAAAGGGTTCCGACGATTTTCTTTTAAACTTGGTATATCAACTACACATACAAAGAGCTACAACTTTTATTTGAAACATTTCTCCGGGAAAATTCATTTAAGGGCACTTTGGGGGAGGTGGGTTATGTTTTTTTCTCTAAAGTGCTATCATAGTTGATATACAACAATTCTATCATCCAAACAAATTAATTAGAAATAAATAGATGGCCAAAATTCCAAGTTTTAAGAAAATTAGTAAGCCGGAAGTGCGCTTTTACTGAAAAGTTTTTTTCAGTTTTCGACACATTTCGTTAGATTTGGTACTCAAACTATAACATTTGTCAATTATTATTTTGAGAATAGGAGTAAGAGAAAATTGTGTAACTGTTTCACACCAGATTTTTTTTTTTTTTGTAGTTATTATTAAACGAAGAATTTACAATTAGTTCCACATCTTTGGATATTAACATATTTTTAAATGATTCCAACAATCTCTTACAGTTTAAAAAAACTAACTTCTCATGGCCCTGTCTAATCCAGACATCTTCCAGCCCCGGTCATTACAAGATAATTACCCAAATAGACGCACCAATTTTAGGGTATACTAATCCAATTTTAGGATATAACAGAGCTTGGGAATTTTTATACCCTAGGCAATACTAATAGTCTTTATGCCACCAGCCAAGAAGTCTTTTAAATATTTTATACTGAATGTGAATACGTCCATTTTCCGCTTTTTACAATAAAATTAGGTGTATTATGTTTCCAATATATTTTGTAGTTCTTTTGTAGAAAATTTGACCCCTGAAAGTTTAGAAATAATACAATATGAGAGTATATTTCACACTATTTGAATATGTGGATACGTCCGCAATGCTGGATATGCATCTGGTGGTATTTTATCCATCTTAGTATGCATATTCATTTGGTTACCGGCCGGTTTCGGATTTTCATCTATCATCAGAGTAATTTAACCAAGTCTTGTAGAGAATTCACTTGAACTTAATGTTCCTGTTACATTCACCACAGTGTAACAGAAACATTACGTTCAAATGAACTCTCTACAGGAATTTGGTGGAATTTGCTCTGATGTTGAATCTAGTTTTTCTTATATCACATAGTAAAATAGATTGTGATACATTTTATTAATTTTTTTTGTTTTTTCCTCTCTAGCACTTAAAAGCAATTCAGAGCTTATTCGGTCATTACTTATTAATAAATTTGCACTAACACTTTTTAATCTAGTAATTAATGTTAACTAAACTTCAGACTAAATTAAACAATATTCAAGTAAGCTACAATTAACCTCATACTCAACATTAAAGTAATTCAAAACAATTATGCAAATACTATAGCAAATAGCACATCTTTGACCACTCTAGTACCTAGTGCTGAATATACAGACACAGTTTTAACTGTATATAGTAAAAGGAGGTTTTAGAAGCAAAGAGTAATAGGAGTGCTTACAAATTTGTTAACGTCTACATATACATACATATCTACACAACATACACACACACAAACATTTATTTACACATGAGTGTTCGCCAATGTCTCTGCTGACCACCGCCATTTCAAAGTGACTTCTACGTTTTGTTTTATTAGAAATTCAAAGTGAGAGAAATGAGTAAGCGGAGAGAGATGAAGAAAGAGATGTGCTGGTAACCCTTAGAACATGCCGCCATCATCAGTAAAGAGGGGAACCTTACTAGATCTCCTTAAAATGTTTCTCGAACCACTAACCAGTTCTTCTCCCACCATCCCCTATATATATAAACTCCATGTTGTATTCCCCCTACTTCTTGCTTATATCTGACTCAACTTCCATGTCTCTTGTTTCTAATTCGCTTTTCTCTAGCTGCCTTTTGCATACAGATCGTGTCTAGAATAACCATCAAAATGGTATAATTATAATCACACTACTATTATTTCTTCTAATAATACTTGTGAATTAGATCCTGTTAATATTCCTGACCACTCTTTGCATCTAGCTACCGACACGGTCGTGACTAACTGATTAATTTTCCTTATCCATCCAATCCGCAATGAATACTAAGTTGGTATAATTGTTACTCTTATTGATATTGACATTCTAGTTATAAGAAATACTAATTAATCAACATGTTTTTTATTAAATCAATAATATTCACCGTGTGTCCCAATTAAATGGTGACTGGGGTTTCATTTTGTAAATTATTTGAGGCGCTATTTCTGGATCAAATCTAAAATGTAACCCATTTTATCTATATAATACCATAATTTTGAGGCTCTAGGTCATTGATTTACGAGTATGAGTTGTTACATGAAATAAAACAGTAGAAACCTCGTAATGGAGCCAACGCGCCAATAAATTAAAATTTTTGTTTTAATTCGGCAATTCTAGAAACATTTAAAATGAATTTAACAAGCAGGGAAACCATTAAAAGTGAATCAAAAACAACCGGAAACGAACAAAACGTGTAAAAAGTGATGGCAAATCTATGAACTAATCGCTGTATGTTTCTGAGTCTCATTGAGGAGCCAAACTATTGTCCATCGTATTTTAATGGAAGATTTAAAAAGTGCAGTACTCCAGGGACGTGCAAAAAAAAAAAAATGTAACTAAGGGAGTTTTTGTTAAACATCACACGTGGTGATGAGACGTGGTGTATTAAAAACAGCCATCAACAAGTGCCAGAATGCCGAATGGAGATCGTCAGAAGAAGGCAAAAAAAAAAAAAAAAAATTGAAAATGCATAAAAGCCGAATTAAATCATTGCTTATTGTTTTTTTTATGATTATTTTAATTTTTATTCATCACTATGAATACATTGCTGAAGGTCATACGGTGAACGGTAACTACTATTTGGATGTTCTGATAAGTATGTGCGCCAAAATTTTGCATAAGTGACTTGAATACCGCCAAAACAACGTCGGATTTTCCGCTAACCCTTCGTTTTTTTGAGATATTTTGTTGACAGAAACACACGCAAATACAGAAAATTTGTTAAAAATATTTTTTTTTCTTATTTCAGGGGTTTTCAAAAATCTGTATTTCCGGGGGAAACTCAATTTTGAACATTTGGCACAAATGCAGTGCCTTCCTCTTGCCAGTAATAAGAGAAAGTACAAAAAAAAAAAAAAAATTAAAAAATAGAAATCAATTCAATCATAAGAATTCGGACACTTGCGTTTGATTAAATGTTTCAAATTATCAACCAAATTTGGATTATACAAAGAAAAATTCGAGAAAGTAAAACAACACCTAGAAAAAACAAACTTAATTTTCCTTTTAATTTCAATGATAATTTAGGTTTATTTTATGTTTTATTTTATAATCGTTTGTAATATGTACATCTTTGGGCGAATTAATAAATATAAATTGTATCACAGTATATTCTTGTTATATATTTAATAATTGTAGAGTAGGGAATTTTTCCAATGTACATATTTATAAAGTTGAGTTTTTTGAAGGTTGAAAGGCACAAAAGAAACAGTTAGTTGAGTCAGAAATACCTTGCCTCTTCCAACCATTACGTTTATTTAGGGCAAAGAGAATTTCCCTCTTCTCACTTTCCCTGGGGTGGAGGTAGAATATATAAGGTGGACCCTTTTAAGTAGAGGGAGTTTAGTTCAAAATTGATACCGTAAAAGGAATGAAATCTGTGTTTAGAAAAAGCCATGTTACAATAGTGAGTGGTGGATGTGCTCCAAGAAACCCAACCTTCTTCAAGTTAGAGATTATAGTTTTATGAAAAGCATTTCTCCCAAATTACAAGACGCTTATGTTGATTAATGTATCACAATATTCTATTTATTTAAATTTTTACATATGTTGGTTATTTTAATTATATATTTTTTGAATCTATATATTTAGTTGTTTTTTTCATCCTCTCCAACTTCTGTAAAACACAGACCTCACGAGATCACTTTTGAGTAGATCCAAATATAAATTATAATAATTAATTAACATATTTAATTTACTCCCCCCCCCCCATACAAATCATGTTACAGCTTATATTTAAAGAATAAATAATAATCTATATTAATAATTTGGAACATTTAAAGAACAGATAAAAAAAATCAAAAAAAATTGAATATTCTACTTTTTATGGACGATTTTGTTTGTATATAGTATACAAAAATTCTTGCTTTTAGCTACTTTTTTTTTTTTTTTTTTAACAAAAATATATTTTATAATGGTTTATCAATCTAGGCACAATAAGCCAATAAAACAGGCTGCGGTCCGATCTAATCTACCCAATATGCAATAACATTTATCAATTTTAATTTTTTGAGATTACATTATGCTTATTTTTAAGTATTAATTTTTTTGTTTTTTTTTGTTTTAAGGGCCCATAACATAATCCTATTCGATTTGTAAAATTTGACCCGGAGCGAAAAAAAAGGTAACTGAACACTGATCTAGGTTTCATATGAGGCACATTCTGCATTCAAACTGTTGAAATAATAAAAATATATATTAAACTCTTATTTAGATCAGATTAATTCATATTCATATAAATACTCATATTTATTGGTTTAATAAGACATATTGTGTTTACCGCGGTTTCTTATAAAGTGAAACATATCTCGCTTTATATGGAAGTCCAATTTATATAGTTGGTAGAGAGTCGAACATTATACGTGTTAATTTTTGGACCAGGTAGCTGAATGTGGGGACATGTCGTGGTTGACCACATGTCAATGCTTGCGATCAAATACACACATATTGGTTATCCAATTTAGAGATAAACCTAGTGTCTTAGCAGCCCACATATACCAGCTAAGATATAAACAAGTTTTAGATTACCCCCCCCCCCCCGCCGTTGCAGCTTGTATAGACTGGGAATAATTAATAATGGCAACTTTACTTTCTATGAAATAGAAGATTTTGACATCACCCACCTAACCGTATTGTAGAATGTTAGGTGATAGAATAGATAATTTAATCTATTTAGAATTAGCAAAAAGTCTGGTGCGACATGGACCTTTTAATACTCCTCTTAATGCAATTATATAAAAAAAAAAAAATCTGGTGTGAAACACTCACACAACTTTCTCTTACTCCAGTTCTCAAAATGATAATTGACAAATTTTATAGTTTGTGTACCAAATTTAATGAAATTCATCGAAAACTGAAAAAACTGTTCAGTAAAAGCGCACTTCCGGTTTACTAATTTTCTTGAAACTCGGAATTTCAGCCATCTATTTATTTCTAACTAATTATGTTTGGATGATAGAATTGTATAATGAACTAGGATACCACTTTGATGAAAATCTAACCCCACCCCTCCCCTAAAAGTGCTCTTAAAAGAAATTTCCCAGAGAAATGTTATAGATAAAAGTTGTAGATCTTTGCATGTTTAGTTTATATACAAGTTTCAAAAAAATCGTCAGAGCCATTTTTGAGAAAATTGCGAAAAAGTGAATAAATCATTTAGTAAAGTGGTAAAGTAAACGCACTTCCGGTTATCCGATTTTTTTCAAACTCGGAATTTCAACAACATATTTAATTCTAATTAACATTATTTAGATGGCAGAATTGTCTAATAAACTGAAATAGCACTTTAGATGGAAACCTAACCCACCCCTCCCCCAAAAGTGCCCTTCAGTGCATTTTCCCGGAGAAATGTTTCTAATAAAAGTTGTAGCTCTTTGTATGTGTGGTTGATGTTTAAAGTTTAAGAAAATCGTCGGAGCCATTTTTGAGAAAATCGCAAAAAACTAAAAAATCAAACTAGTAAAGTGGTACTTCCGGTTGAGGAATTTTTACAGATAACGTACAGTCAGATCCCATGGTGACCTCTAAACGGAATATCAAATTTCAACTTTCTACGATTTTTCGTTTTTGAGCTATGCTGTTCACATACATACATACACACACACACACACACACACACACACACAGACCATTCGCTAAAAACCACTTTTTTGGACTCAGGGGGCCTCAAAACGGATATTTCCGGTGAAAACTCGATATCGAAAATTTGACACGATTACAATACTTCCTCTTACTAGGAGTAAGAGAA
>JAAEAF010008875.1:0-34972 GCA_011037195.1 Triatoma infestans | reverse complement strand
GAAGGGGGAGGTGGAGAAGTGGACGAAGGGGTTGGCGGGGATCTACTTCGAGAAAGGCATCAAAAAATTAATACCCCGGTTCACTACCTGCATTGAGAGGAATGGTGACTATGTCGAAAAATAGCTTACATATGTACTAATGTAACCAGGTAATTTTTTTGTTCAAAACAAAAATAAAAATTTTTGTAACCAACAAAAATTCAGTACACTTACTTACTGGACATGCCTCGTATAATCATCAAGATTAGTGTAGGTTGGTACTTATTCCCCATCACGTCTATATTTATATAGGACAAATATGTAAAATTTGAGTTTACAGTAAATTTGTGATTTTTATAGATATAATTGTTTACATTAAAAGGAGTAAGAGATAGTAGTGTGAGTGTTTCATATCACATTTTTATTGAGAGTAAGAGAACTTTACAGTAAGAAGAAGTATTGTAACAGTGTCAAATTTTCGATATAAAATGGTCTGTGTCTTGTGCGTGTATGTATGTGAACAGCATAGCTCAAAAACGAAGAATCGCACAAAGTTCAAACTTGATATTTCGTTTAGGTAACACCATGAGATCTGCCAGTAAGTCATGTGACAGAATTCCTCAATCGGAAGTACCACTTCAGTGATGCTTTTTTTTCACTTTTTTTGCAATTTTCTCAAAAATGGCTCCACCGGTTTCCTTGAAACATAGTATATCAACTACACATATCATGATACACAACTTTTATTTGAAACATTTCTTCGGGAAAATTCATTTAAGGGCATTTTGGGGGGAGAGGTGGGGTAAGGTTTTCCTCTAAAGTGCTATTTCAGTTTTCTAATACACTTGTACAATCAAAATAAGATTAATTAGACTATGATTAAGAATTAACTATGTTGTTGAAATTCCAAGTTGGGAAAAAATCGGATGACCGAAAGTGTATTTTTATTGAAATGGATTTGTCAGTTATCTGATATTTGGTCAAAAACGGTTCCAACGATTTAAAGTTAAAGGAATGTGTACTATACATATAAAGAGCATCACAACTTTTATTTGTAACATTTCTCCTGGTAAAGTCATTTAAGGGGGCTTTTGTGGGAGTGGTGGGGTTATGTGTTTCTCTAATGTGCTATCATAGTTGATTATACAATTCTACCTTCTAAACAAAATTAATATAGAAATAAATAGATTGCCAAAATTCCGAATTTCAAGAAAATTAGTAAACCGGAAGTGCTTTTTTCCTGAACAGTGTTTTCACCTTTTTTTGCAATTTTCTTCATAAAAAAACAACGACGAATTTCATTAAATTTGATATACCAACCATAAAATTTGTCAAATTTGACAATTTTGAAAACTAGAGTAAGAGAAAGTTGTGTGAGTGTTTCACACCAGATTTTTTTTTTTTTTTTGTTATCAAAAAGTGAGAGATATTTTAAAAAAATGCTTTCCTGATAGTTACTGTTGCTGGTTATGTAACATTCATGGAGATATATCCAAATATGTATTTGAATGTACTTCTTTCTATTTACAATTTACATCATTATGCATTTTATTTATTTTACTTTTATTTTTTTAGTAGGTATTGCTACGTGTTAAACTTTCGACAGCATAAAAAGAGATTTTAGCGATTGATTTGTATATAGTATTCTCAAAAAAATCGCTAGTACTTCAAATTTGACATTCTTTTTAAGTAAAATATGGTTTTGGAATCAAATTTTTTATCAGCTTTCATTTTCTTGAAAACCGCTCAAATGGTTTACTTTAAATTTCGTATTCAATATGACAGATTTTTCTCAAAAAACTAATCTATGTGAGAGCAGTGACCTCAAGTTTCCTCTGGTGTTACCTTTAAAATTCAGTCTGGTAATGAATTAAGTTACATAATATTATTAAATTATAAACACAGTTCTTACCATAACAGTTTTTTAAAATTCTTTTTATTGTGTCTATTTAAAGAAATCATTTTAATACTGCCTTGAAAAAAATCAACATATTCTGTCGCAATTTGGCAATAGTAGTATAAGATCTGGTTTCAAAAAAAAAAAAGAATAATTTAAACATTTTATAATTTTTGACCTAACCTCAACATACATTACATTTTATGAATAAATTCATAATGATAAACAGAATTCTATGGAGAAACAACACACAAAATATTCTTGATAATGCTGTTTTAATTGATACTTTTGGGCACTACAAGTTCTTTCCGCCAGTCGTCCCTAATTCTAGCAGTTGCAAAAGCGGATCATCAACCGGATATTCACCCGTTCTTGCCACTATAAGCTGCCTATCCAAGGTCACTATTCGCAACAACCTGGAGAGAATCTTGTCAGCATCCATACATACTATTTAGGGTTTGCCCAACTCAGTCTACTCCATATAATCCAACCTATTCATGGAGTATCATTTGTTGTATATTTTTTACAACAAATACAACCTCATGTATTTTTTTAAAAGTAAAATAATGTATACTTTTAATGATGCATATTAGTATGCAGTCTCATTTTAATGAATGTATTTCTTTAATTTTGACAATTTTCACAAAATAGCTTCAAGATTTTCTTTAAACTTAGTTCTACACAAAAAAAAACCCTATGGCGCAACAGCCCATGAAGGAGGGCCCAGGCTTGCCAGAAGGCGATTTGAATAGGGGAACGTGTGGTAAGCACGCCGCAGTTCCCAAGCTGTTTAGTTCCGGCCTTCGCTACCTAGTGCGCTACTAACTATAGCATCCAATTTTTACTTTCTCTTACTCCTAGTAAGAGAAAGTATTGTAATCGTGTCAAATTTTCGATATTGAGTTTTCATCGGACATATCCGTTTTGAGATCCCCTGAGTCCAAAAAAGTGGTTTTTAGGAAATGGTCTGTGTATGTGTGTATGTGAACAGCATAGCTTAAAAACGAAAAATCGCAGAAAGTTGAAACTTGATATTCCGTTTAGGTATCAATCACCATGGGATCTGACTGTACGTTATCTATCAAAATTCCTCAAACGGAAGTACCACTTTACAAGTTTTTTTTTTTACTATTTTGCGTTTTTCTCAAAAATGGCTCTGATGATTTTCTTTGAACTTGGTATATCAACTATACATACAAAGAGCTACAACTTTTATTTGAAACATTTCTCCGGAAAAATTCATTTAAGGGCACTTTTGGGGGAGCGGTGGGGTTAGGTTTTCATCTTAACGGCGATTTCAGTTTATTAGACAATTCTGTCATGTAAATAATGTTAATTAGAATTAAAGATGTTGTTGAAATTCTGAGTTTGAAAAAATCGGATTACCGAAAGTGCGTTTGTTTAAACACTTTACTAAATGATTTTTTTCACTTTTTCGCGATTTTCTCAAAAATAGCTCCGACGATTTTGTTGAAACTTCGTATATAAACTAAACATGCAATGATCTACATCTTTTATTTAAAATATTTCTCTGGGAAAATTCATTTAAGGGCACTTTCAGGGGAGGGGTGGGGTTACAGCTTCCTCTAAAAAGTGTTATCATAGTTGATTATACAATTCTATCATCCAAACAAAATTAATTAGAAATAAATAGATGGCCAAAGTTCCAAGTTTTAAGCAAATTAGTAAGCGGGAAGTGCGCTTTTACTGAATAGTTTTTTTCAATTTTCGACGAATTTCGTTATATTTGGTACACAAACTATAATATTTGTCAATTATAATTTTGAGAACAGGAGTAAGAGAAATTTGTGTGAGTGTTTTACACCAGATTTTTTTTTCTCATGATGCTGGGGCAACACTGACTTTGCCATCACGGCAATCGAACCCAGAATTTTCGCACAAAAGGCTAGTGCGCTAGCTACTAGACCAACAACGCGTGAGGGCTAGTTGTACACAACGTACAATTAAAGTTATCACTTTTATTTGTTAATTTTTTTCTGAAAAAAAAATTAATTATTTTAGAAGGGTATTAGGAAAAAAAGCTGTTTTTAACTACCTCTTCAATATACTTATTGACAGGGCAGCCGAATGGATAGGAGGCGCCTTTATGTAAGTTAAATTCCAGTGCCCTCCTCCCAGTCCTATTAAATAAAATCTGTTGGACACGAATTTCTCTTATTGCCATTAATAAGTAGAATTATCGAATTTTCGTTAAACTTCGATTTTTTGTTCAAGTTACCGTTAGCAATACAAATTAGTGGTGGATTGTAGTGGTGTACATATTGGTTAGTATATACAAAATACCTGAATGTGTCCAGAAAAAGCGTACACATCAAACCCCATAACATTTGAAATCAATGTCAAAGTTACCAAGAAACAAAAAAATCAAGATTTTGAGATAAATGTTTCAAATTGTAAAGTATGCCTATTTTTTTTTCTTCAGACATGCTTATGTGCAACTGCCGAATCAGGTGTGTTGGACGGAAACGGATAAATGTTTCAAATAAAAGTAGTGTCCTTTATCTGTCCAGTTAGCATTTTAATTTTTAAAGGAAATCGTTATAGCCGTTTACGAGAAGGTTACAAAAAAAAAAAAAAAAGATTCAACAAAGTTGTATTTCCTCTTAACAGATTTACATATTTCAAATTTAGATTGGTAGCAATGCTATTAATGGTCTCAATATTATATTCATCATAGCACTGTATATTGTACTTTAGAGAATAAACACTTTCGTACCCCCCAAGAATCTATTTTACTAGAAAAATGAGTCTAAAACAATGATTCCCCTTACTTGATAAGTGGCCCTTCTTAATTAAGGTCAGGAAAATTGTAAATTTTATAAATCACAAGTTTTATCACTTTATTGTTTTCATTATAAATTAATGTTTGATTAAACAAGTTCACCACAGCCCAGTATTTAATTAGTATTTGTAGACATAATTTCATTTTGATAAAGTAGTAAATGCATGAAGATCCTGAAGGTTTGCTGCATGTAGTGCTTTAGATAGAAATCTATGTAGATCGCAAAACTTCTCTCCACAACTATAACAAAAAAAATAATAATTTCAATTTATTTAAAAAACAAAAAAAAAATATTAGTAATAACAATACAGTTAATACGATCACAGAGCGACCTTTAGAAATTTGCTAACTAAGGTGTATTTACGATTACGACATATCGAAGGTCAACTAATAAACAATATTATTGCAAATATATTAATTATTAATAAAAATAAAAATATGTGTTATATTATATATATATATATATAATATATATATATCGTCATTTTAGAGTATGAAAAAGTTAAAAATAAAGAAAGAAAGACAAAGATACTCCTGCAAAAAAAAATACGTAAGTTTATAATATTTCAAAGAAGAGGTGAATGAATCAAAGTGGGGAGTGACTATAAGAAACAGATAATAAGAGTTCTTGTTTAGTTAGTAACTTGGTTTGAATACTGGACAGTCTGTGCAACCTTCAACAAAAATGAATGAATGTAAAAAAATAGTGCAAATGGGAGACCATGAGTTTCGTTTTGAAGATGAACCTGATCCAGGCGAATATTTCCTTGAAATGGCACGATTAGAATTGAGAGAAACACCGACTATACGTGAAGCAGCGCTTAGGGAACTTAAAGAAAAAGTAGCAAGTCAGTATATATATTTTTATATATATATATTTACTTAACTTTAATTAGTAATGTTTGACGTTTGTTTAAATATTATTTAATCCCATACTAGTTATAAAGAAGGCCACTTACTAATACTCTCCAAATCGCCTTACTAGAAATCCTTACTAATAAGAGCAGAAGTCACAATTTGGAACCTCAATCTTGTCAAAAAATTAGAATAGATTAAAATAATTTCTACCAAATTATTTTATTAACATATAATTAATATTTTCTTAATAACTAATAAATAAATTAAATAGTCCGTGAATTTATATTAAAATTATGTTAAAAAATGATCATAATAAAAATATGATATTGATAAAAACCTTCATTCGAATGTTTTATTTTTATTTAAAGAAATCAAAATTTATAAAATATAAATATAAAAGGTCAGACAAATTAATTCATGGTATTGTGAAAAATTTACAATACAAAAGTAATTTTTCACAAAAATATTTTCACATAACTTGTCTTTAATGTATTAAAAAAAAAAAAAAATCCATGTGACTCATTCACACGACATTGTCTTGTTGTAATTCACATAGTTCTTATTAATATATTTTATTCAAATTTGGCAATTTTATTAAATATTTAAACAGGTGTAGAAAAAAATTTTGGAACTATGTGACGTTTTTTGGTCTTCCAGAAACCCAAAAAAGAGTTTCCAAAAATAAGTGATAAATCAGTGTCTGTTTAAATTGGTTTAAAGTTTAAAGAAAAAAACCATTTATCTCTCATATCTAGAAATTCGCTACAAATTAAAAAAATTATACAGTAAAAAATCACAATTTCATTTAATCAACATTTTTTTACCTCAAAATGTTGGTCATATTTTTAATTGTTACTCTAAAAAACCCCATGCCCCCGCACCCCAATAAACGTTTCAATTAAAATTCATTGAACATATTTGTAGTGTCTCTGCAAGTAAAAAGAAAAACGTCCAGAACTTTTTACAACAAAAATTGCAAAAGAGATTTGTACCTTTCATCTTTAATGTCCCAATGGAATATTAAGTTTAACCTTATTGCTGGTTTTTCCGTTTTTGAATCATAACACACATAGACGCGCACACAGAAAGACGAAAATGGCAAATTTCTCAAAAAAAAACAAAAATCATTATTTCAAACATGTAACAGATTATTCAATTTGTAAAAATTAAATAAGATCTCAAAGATTATTTTTCACTTTTTCGGACACTTTTAGTATCCTCTGGAACAGTCAAGTAGTACGGGAAAGGAGTCATACCATGTGACACTTTTTTTGAAACGTCAAAAATAAACTTTTCTGAAGCTTTAAGGTTTTTCTTCAAGGCCCACTGCCAACCATTTTTACAACCATCGTTTTACTTGTTAATAAAAAAAAAATATATTTGAAAACCATAAACATTAAAAGTCCAGTAAATTTTCGCTTAATAAAAAAATTACCAACAATAATAATTTTACAATTTGCTATTATTTTCCCATAACTTTTAAGTTTTTATAGTATTAAAAAAATAAATTTAGATTTAGAGAAGGGATTAGCTCATTGGTTAGCGCGTTGGACTCCCACGCGGAGGTCCTGGGTTAGAGTCCAGTGCTACCCTTGGATTTTATATTCCTAGGAGCCTCTACAGCTCAATGTCCGGTGATGGACAGTGCTGTCTGTAACGAAAGAACACTGTCCGGAGGCCAGCAGTGCACTGAGATGATTCCGGGCGCTAATAACCATAGATGTTGTCGCGCCTTAAAAAAATTGAATTAATTAAGTTACCAAATTGTGTGACATGAGGTTATTTTAATTTTAAAATTAAATTAAAAATCAATTCAGTTTTATTGTTGAAAAAATAAAATCATTTATACACATTGTAAAAAATTGTAAACAATATAACCCTATATAAACATAACTAAGAGGTAAACGTTTTTAATATTTTTGTTTAAATAAATTCAGAATGGGAAATTTTATGTTTAATCTTTCGATTGATCATCATTGTTTAAACAAACAACCAGAGTGATATAAATAATTGTAACTGTTTATAGAATTATAATTTCTCATAGACTTCACTCTTAAAAAGGAAAGTGTATGAAAGAAAATACTCACTCAACTCTCCTTTATTGCATACCTCAACTTCCGATGGACAATCATTTTTCTTCAGACTCGGTTTTTTTTACATCACATTGAATTGACCTTAATAATATGTAGGTGCAGGAATGTACTTCTTATCGAAATCACATGTGATAGGGAATCCCAAAAACACATAGTCATACATTTGTTTAGTAAACATACAATATTTACAGGAAAATCTCTGTAGCCTTTTTTTTTGTTTTATTAATGAAAAATTCGAGAACTGAATAAGCACAGAAAATTTTGCAGTAAGTCTCATTTTCACGTAACTGATTTTGATTATAACCTTCACACAGGAACCTCTGCTATTATGGGGGCGATAAATCGAGTTTATACTTACTTCGATTTTTACTTTGTCTTACTGCTGTACGCATAAGGTTCCATTTAACTTTAAAAATTCTCTTCTAATTTTTCAACTCCAAAAAAAAAAGGTGATACGAAACAGATTTCTAATTATAGAAGTAACTCATTTATAGACTTGGAGGCAAAAATTATTTTCGAGTTACTGCTGCATAAACTTCAACTCAGTTGGATGAAATAATTAGTGAATTTCAGGCAGGGTTTCGAACTAGCCATGACACAATTGAATATATTTTCATTCGTACAAATTTAATACAAGTAAAATTTTTAAAATATAACATGAAGAAAATTTCTTTGTATTCTGCACACTTTAAGGCTGCGTTTGTCTCATTACCAAGTAGTTTCTCTTTCATAAATTATCAAAACGGAGTCCATCAAATAGGTTTGTAAATGTTATTAGAAATTTGTAGGCGACACAAGGGCCGTAGTCCGAAGTGAGCAGAGTATAACTGAATTCTTTCAAATACTGTCTGGTGTAAAACTACGATATTTATTATCCCCGACGCTCTTCACTATTTACCTGAATAATTTATGTCAGGAAATTGGCGGAAGCATGCATTTTAGAGCCTTGAATATTCGAGTACTATTGTATGCTGATGACTTAGTGTTGACGTCTGCAGAACTTAGGAGTCTAAGGGTAAAATCTAAAATTATGATTGCTAGAAAAAGAGGTGGAAAGCACGCTAAAGATGACATAAATGGAGTTTCCAGGGCCATAATGGTGAATAAATATATGTCATTAATTAGAGCATTTTCTTCTCATACCATCCCTCTCTTTTGACATCACTTTAAAGAACAATCACGTACATCAAAATTTGCTATTAATTGTGACGTGATCTAAATTAAATAAAAATTCCAATATCCCAATAAATTAAAAAAAAAAGAAAAAAGTATTTTATTTAGTCCAGGTTTGGGGTTATAATAAGTACGATAATGTCGAAAAATTATAGCAGTTTTTCATTAAAACATTATTCAGATTGGCGAAAAATACACTAAATACATAGTAGAATTAGAAACAGGTTTGAACAGCAAATACAATAAAACTGCAAATAAATTATATTCTGAAAATATACTTCTGGATAAAACCTTACCAAAATTATTGCTAGCTACTACAATTATCTCAAGCAAAATACATTAGTTTCAAGAATAGGAAAATTTATGTTTACAATTTTGCAAGTCCCTGTCATTTCAATTAGAAAATCTTAATAAATGTGAGAATGATTTGAACGTTATTTTTATTGAATTTAAAGTCATGTGATAGAGTAGATGCGATTACTAGGGCGAGAATGGGGCAATTATCATATTGTTTACCCGAAACTTGACTATGATAACAGTTACTATCAATATACACTAAATTTTAATGATGCAAAAAACTAATAAAACTACTCATTAAATTTAAATCATAGATGGTTTATCAGAGCTTCCTCTTTGTGTATACAAATTAATGTTATTTTTAATTATTATTATACTGTACGCATTGTTATTATTATTATTATATGCTAAAATTTTCGTCATTAAGATTACATCTGAAAAATATGTTTGCGGTTTCCTGAGAACAAGACAAAGTACAAAAAAAATAAAAAATATTTTGAAGCATAAACTTGATATTTCATTTAGAGTTTATACGAACTATTTGTCGATCTAAACCCAACAACCGGTAGTGCGACTTTATTGAATCAGTTGTTTTTTTCTCTTTCTCTTTTTTCGCATTTTTCTCCAAAATACAAGATTTATAGGCTCACATATAGGTTTATCACTTTCATTTGATTCATTTTTATGGGAAAATAGATTTTTGGTGGGGTTCTTGGTGGAACTTCAACGTTAAGTTTTCATTTAAATTGTTATTTCTGTAACAATATACGGTTCTTCCCTCCACTTTATAACATTGAGGTCTCATTAAATACATTGCTATAATTCCAAATTTGTGGAAAAATGTATGACTTTATTAAACGATATTTTTGGATTTTTCCCCGAATTTTCTCAAGAATGGCACTTACTTACACTTGGAATACTAATTATATAAATCGATCACTTTTATTTGAAACATTTTCCAGTATAATTGTTTGTTGGGGGATTCTGGGTAATCTGAAACGCTAGGTTCATCTATAAATTACTTAATCAGTTTGTCTAAGGGCTTGGTGATACCGCTTCCGTTAATATGTGCTATGTACGGCTTCCTACTAAGTATTTATAAGGGTTATTAAGCACAAATATATATTTAATTAAAAGTCTTGCTATGAAGGTAATTTGTCAATTATGACTACAGTACTACAAGAGAACTTTGATATGTGTTTCATTCCAGATTTTTTTATTTCCATAGTGTGCTGTTTACAAATATTAGCTATTCCCTAAAAACATCTGTTTCCTTTTTAGAGAAATTCGAAACATGATCTGCCGATAAATATACAATTTCAAGAATTGTTACAATCTCATACTTGCTTTAAAAGCAATAAAAGAAAGGAGAATGTATTTGATTTATCAATCAAAGAAGCATGTCATAAGTTCACAAGGCTGTACAAAAAGTTTAAACTCTTAAGACTGTACAAATAATTAACTAAATTCTTTTTTATTTGAAAGGTCGGCCCATTCAATTCATATCTCCTCCCACTGATCAATTCTAATAACTGAACACAAAAAATCCCCCTTTTTTTGCTGTTTTAATTAAGTTAAAAGTTTCTATAATATTTTCAATTTATAGTTTTTCAAATAATATTTAGTTGTGATAGCAGGCCTTACTAATTGTCATGTGAAACTTGATTGTTAAGTGAGTTCATAGATAACTCACTTAAAAATATAAAATTTCGTTTCTTTAAAGTTATAAAAATCATACTTATTTTAAAGAAAATTACTTTTACATCACTGTTTATTGGTAACTCCAAATATTTTATTGTTCAATTAATTTACAATAATAATTAGTTTTTTGTAGCTTTTGGCACAGTAGACCGTAAAGAACCAAGGCCAATCAGAAGGTTATTTTTTTTCTAAGCGGGAGATGTACACATCACGCTCAACGAGCTCGTCATAATTGCTTAGGATGTAAGGATGTTGGATTAATATGCCGGGGAGCTCCCATGAGAACAAACCCTGACAGCTCGTATCGAAGGCGACAGCTTAGCCCCTAGGCGACGCTGAGCTAAAATAGAAGTTCTTAAATAAATCAAATTGTACCTACTTTTATTTAACCCCAAAAAATACGCTGAAAGTAATATTAGATTTTCGTAGCTATTACTTTTTTCCCTTTGGAAAACATCGTGCACTGCAACCTTAAATGATTTATTGTCTACTTT
Source organism: Triatoma infestans (assembly GCA_011037195.1). Lineage (NCBI taxonomy): Eukaryota > Metazoa > Arthropoda > Insecta > Hemiptera > Reduviidae > Triatoma > Triatoma infestans. The sequence continues at coordinate 23,677 of JAAEAF010008875.1, read as the reverse complement.
ACCTTTATTGTGCCTATAGCATCCTTTCCAAGTCTATTTATCTAAGAAATTTCCAAATCTAGGAAGATACAAGATAAAATGCCTCCTTCTTGATCACCCAGCATGTAACCCGACTTCTAAACCTTCTCTGGATGATAGCGCCGCAGTAAATAAGAAATATACTTACCGGACTAGAGCTGGAATATATGGAGTTAAGCCGGAGGTACGCATTGCGAGGCCCCTCGGTGGATACTCCACGGTTTTCCAGGGTGAAATTTATGCAATAAAGATCTGTGCTGATGAGAATTTGCGTGTGGGCTCTAGGAATAGAGAGATATGCATCTTCTCGGACAGCCAGGCTGCGCTGAATGCACTTCGGGCATTTCTGAAACTCGAGTGCGTAAAAATGGCCCTTTTCTCTCTAGTTAAATAAAATGATTTATCAGCATAGTCGTAGCATGCAGAGGAACAAAAGGAATATGCATGCTACGACGAATAAAATACCAGATAAACACTATTGTTTCAAGGTTTTAATTTATCATGGAAAACAGCAATAAGTTTTGGAAGAGCTAAAGAGGGCTGTCTAATCGCTGTTTAAAATTGTATGTAAAACGGGTTAGTTATTGTAATTTGGATTTAATTGAACTTAGTTTAGGTAATAAAATAATAATATATTCAGTACCTATCTATGTACATATTAACTGCTGGGAAAATGATGTATACAACTTGTATTCTTTGTTATATGAAAAACAAGCATCAGATTTTATACTAATGGGGGATTTTAATGGTCACTGCAAAACATTATACAAGATATTTTAAAAAGTAATGTATTAATTATTATAAACAACAAAAGACAATCTAAATATATAACATAATTAACAATAATGGAAAATGATTACTAGAGCCTTTTAATGATTGGGACCTAATTATCTTAAATGGGTGAGATAAAAATAATAATGCTGGCGTGCTGACATTTTTATAGTAATTGCTGAATTTCTAGAAATGCAATTTCTTTTATAAGTGATTTTTATTTTCTGCATCAGAGATAATATATTCTTACTCCCCGTAAGAGGAGAAGTATTATAATCGTATCAAATTTTCGATATCGAGTTTTCACCGGAAATATCCGTTTTGAGGTCCCCTGAGTCCAAAAAAGTGGTTTTTAGCAAATGGTCTGTGTGTGGGTGTGTCTGGGCATGTATGTAAACAGCATAGCTCAATAACGAAAAATTGCAGATAGTTCAAACTTGATATTCCATTTGGATATCACCATAGGATCCGACATTACGTGATCTGTCAAAATTCCTCAACCGGAAGTACCACTTTACTGAATGGTTTTTTTCACTTCTTTGCAATTTTGTCGAAAATGGCTCCAACGATTTTCTGTAAACTCGTTGTATCAACTACACATACTCGTTCAAAGATCTATCATTTTTAATTGAAACATTACTCCGGGAAAATGCATTTACGGGCACTTTTGGTGGCCGGGCGGGGTTAGGTTGTCCTCTAAAATGCTATTTCAGTTAATTACACAATCGTATCATCTAAATATATTAATTAGAATTAAATGTATGTTGAAATCCCGATTTTGAAGCAAATCAGATGACCGGAAGTGGTTTTTTACTGAAAATTATTTTTCAATGTTCTGCTATTTTTCTGGATCGGCTCCAACGATTTTCTTTAAACTAATTATGTGAACTACCCACATAAAGAGCTACAACTTTTATTTGAAACATATCTCCGGGTAAACTCATTTAAGTGGATTCTTGTGGTAGGGGTAGGGTTATGTTTGCCTCCAAGTGCTATCTTAGTTGATTATACAATTCTACATCTAGACAAAATTAATTAGAAATAAATTGAAAATTCCTAGTCTCAACAAAAAAATTAGTAAACCGGAAGTGCGTTTTTACTGAATATTTTCTTCAGTTTTCGCGATTTGCTCCATAAAAACACTGACGAATTTCATTAAATTATTGGTACACTAACTATAAAATTTGTCAATAACAATTTTGAAAACTGGAGTAAGAGAAAGTTGTGCGTGTGTTACACACCAGATTTTTTTATAGGTTGTCAAACCTTCTCGGATAATATACCTATGATTTTAATTGTTGATGCGAGGTCTGCATGCTAAGAGGAAAGCATTCTACCTCTATTTCCTAAATTAAATTGGAATCTACAAAATACCGAGAAATATAAAAATAATTTGGATCACTTGTAAATAAGTTAAAATTTTGGTCTTTAGGTCATCCAACATAAATTAAATTGAGATGAGATGTTTATACGTTATCTTCTCCCCCACCAACAAACTAAATAAATTCTTCTCAAAAATTAAAGACCCAATTGAAAAACCTAACAAAACACATACGGATATACAAACTTCAATGTATTACGCCCAACTGCAACGCTTGCTACATAGGTGAATCCAAACTATTTTTACAAAACTGTCGTTACAACTATTTCAGACAACATGAACTAGTCATTAACAAAAAATTGACAGCACTGCTCTCTCTAAACATGTTCTGACTTTTAATCATGCCATCCATTTTATTAACCCTTCCATTTTAACCACTTACTTCAATCATCCAAAACTTCTTCTATCCGAATCCTTACAAATTCACCTCCATTCGAATTCTATCAATTTTAAAAAAGATAAAGAAATAAAAAAATTCAACTTATAATAATGCTTTTCTAACGCTAAACAAAGACACATCCTAGTAATTTGTTCTTCCAAATTTGAAATCGCCGCGTCTCACTATAAACATTTTTCTTATCCCCCCCACCTTTTAACAGTTTTTTAAATTTTAAAAATCCCTTCTCCCTTAATTTCTATCTCAACGTTCTCAACGTGCATTCCCCTCCGGCCCTAAAGGTATCTTTATCTTTTTTATTTTTTTTTATTTTTAATGTCATTTCATTTAATTATCTGTCACTTCTGTGGTCAAATTTTTTGTTTTTAATATCTTAAGCCCAATCTATTCTGTAAATATTTCTTTTAATTTTTTTTTTTCTTTTATTTGTTATAAATCTATGCACTCTTTCTTCATTCCAGTACAACACATTATAATAGTGTAACTTTTTCACTATTCAGAGCTCCTGAAGAAAGGCATCAAAGGTACTTGAAACGTAGAGCAACGAAGAATTTTTTTTTCTTTAAAAACTCCTCTGGCCATTGCCGTATAAACATCTCATTATAATTTTAAAGCCTGACGATTTGAAAACCATTTTAAATTAGATTGTTTTGTTCAGTTAGTTCATCGGAGAATCGTCAGTTCAGGATCATAATTTTAATAATAAACATCCCCCTAAACATAAATGGTTTAATAATGCATGCACTACAGCGCGTAAAAAATCCTTTAATGCGCTTAAACGGTTCCGAAATACTAATATTACAGAATATACGCAAATTAATAAAAATTAAAAATCTGGTGATCACTCACACAACTTTCTCTTACTCCAGTTTTATAGTTGTGTACCAAATTTAATGAAGTTGTCGAAAATTGAAAAAACTGTTCAGTAGAAGCGAACTTCCGGTTCACTAATTTTCTTGAAACCCGGAATTTTGGCCATCTATTTATTTTTAATTATGTTTGTTTGGATGATAAAATTGTTTAATCTATCATCCAATTATACTTCGATTATCAACACTTCAGAGAAAAACATAACCCTACCCCTCCCATAAAGATGCACTTAAATGAATTTTCCCAGAGAAATATTTTAAATAAAAGTTGTAGATCTTCGTATGTGCAGTTTATATTGGAAGTTACAAGAAAATCGTTGGAGCCATTTTTGAGAAAGTTGCAAAAAAGTGAAAAAATTATTTAGTAAAGTGGTAAAGTGTTTGCACTTCTGGTCATCCAATTTTTTTCAAACTCGGAATTTCAAAACATATTTAATTCTAATTAACATTATTTAAATGACAGAATTGTAAAATCAACAATTGCACTTAAGAGAAAAACATAACCCCCATCCCTCCCCCAAAAAAGCCCTTAAATGAATTTTCCCGAAGAAATGTTTCAATAAACGCTGTAACTCTTTGTAGGTGTAGTTGATATACCAAGTTTGGAGAAAATCGTCAGAGCCATTTTGGAGAAAATTGCAAAAAAGTAAAAAAAAATAAACTAATAAAGTGGTACTTCCGGTTGAGGAATTTTGACAGATAACGTATTGTCAGATGCCATTGTGATACCTAAACAGAATATCAAGTTTCAACTTTCTACGATTTTTCGTTTTTGAGCTATGCTGTTCACATACACACATACACGCGTAGACCATTTGTAAATAACTACTTTTTTGGACTCAGGCGACCTTAAAAAGGGATATTTCCGTTGAAAACTCGAAATCGATTACAATACTTTCTTTTATTAGGAGTAAGAGAAAGTAAGATTTCTCGGAGTTCTGGGGGAACAGCAAGCGTTAAGCTGATCTCTAAATTAAGCACTTCAGTATAATGTACCGTTCTCCCACCTAGATAATATTAATGTATATTAAAAGCATTGTCAGAATTTTAAATTTAATCAAAATTGATTAACTGGAAGCGCGGCTTACTGAATAGGTTTTAGAGTGTTTTTTTTTTGGAAACGTCAACAACGATTTCCTTTAAAATCGGAATGATAACCAAAAAAAAAATTTATTTTTAAAAACTTGTTCAGAATATTTGTTGCGTTAACTTTCAAATGTATATATGCGTGATTAGTTCAATGCTATTGGCGCGCTCGTCTGGATACTTCTCCACCTGCCTTGGCACTTGCAAGGTTGGTAATTGTCTCCTCTATATTTATGTGTATCTATAGGACTAATGAGTGAAATTTGAAGTTTAAAGAAAAACATTTTTTTTTTTTTAAATTAATTTAAGGCGCGTCTATGGTCATTGGCGCCCAGAGCCTTCTCAGTGCACTGCCGGTCTTCGGACAGTATTCTCTGTTACAGACAATACTCTCCATCACCGAACAGTGACCGTAGAGGCTTCTAGGAAGAAAAAATCTAAGGGAGCACAGCTGGACTCGAACCCGGATCCTTCGCGTGGGAGGCCAGTATGCTAACCACTTAGCTATTCCCTTCCCTAAGAAAATTTGTTATTTTATATATAATTTTATCAACAACAATAAGAGAAAGCGGTGTCAGTATTTCACAGTTTTTTAATATACAGTTTTTAATATACAAGAAAATATACATATTTCTAAACTATATTTTAATATTTAGTAACATAATGGATTGCAGACACTAGAATAGTATAAGTTTAGCTATGTGACCACTTTTTAAACTGCCGTCTTCTATTTACCACACCTTGCACTTTAATTAAAACGCTGACTAATCAGAAAAATCTCTCTCTTAGTTGTTCTAGCAGTTCCGGTAAGTCTTCACAAATAAATACATTTTTTTATGAACCACATTCTACTTTATATCTTATAATAAAAAATGAATATCAATAAAAATTAATTTAATATATTGATTTCACTCGTGTATTACAATAGATTTTGTTGGGGTTCTCAAAAAAAATAAACAGTGGAGGAAAAACACAATTTATTCTCAAATTAAACAGGCACATTATACATTAGTAAAACAAAAAAACAAGGATGCCAGTAAAAACGTCGTCCGCGAACACGAGCCACGAAATCATGTGACATTTTAAATAATGAACATTCCTTTTTCCAAATATTAAAACAAATCGATATCGATATAACCATATATCGATATCACTATAATTCTCAACAGATTTTATTTGCTTTCATACAATGAGATGATGAGTCACTATTCTAAAACTTATTGTTGTTTCATTTAAATTATATGAAATTGACCCCGAAAATTGACCCCCTTATTTAAGTATTATCTATTATTGTGTAATAATATTTTTGAATAAATTTATTAAGGACATTATCATAAATTCAATGTGTATTATTATTACATTCACTAACTGTTGTTGGAGGAAGTATTGAGATCGTGCCACATTTTCGAAAATGAGTTTTCACCTGAAATACAAAGCTTTGAGGTTCACTGAGTCCAAAAAAGTGGTTCTTAGAAAATGATCTGTATGTGTATGTGTGTGAAAAGAATATCTCAAAAACGAAAAGTTACAGGAAGCTCAAAGTAGCATCAGACACGAAGATTTTTGGGCAAACTCCATCAATCGGAAATGCCACTTTATTGGATTTTCCCCTTTTCAGTTTTTTCTGATTTTCTCGAAAACGACTCCAACGATTTTCTTTAAACTTGGTATATAAACTACATATACAAAGAGTTACAACGTCTATTTGAAACATTACTCCGGAAAAATTCATTTAAGAGCATTTTTGGCGGAGAGATGGTGTTATGGTTTCCTCTAAAGTGCTATTTCAGTTTATTACAAAACTCTATCTTCTATATAAATGTAAGGGATTTAAATTTATTTTTTGTAAAAGTTGGTGGCAGTGGCAAGATTGAGATGTCAAAAAAAAAAAAATGGTGGCTTTTTGGGTGTGTGTGTGTGTGTGTGTACTGTGAGTGTACCTTTCAGTTTTATGTGTGAAAACTTATATTTATTGTAATTATTTTATGTTATTACTTTGGGGTTTAATTAATTCACTACACACAGTTTTACTAGTCAGTCACATTTATTAAATTCTATAACATACATCATATCATAATAACCTGTCTTAGTCTAACTTCCCACCAGTGCCTTCTAGTCCTTACGTCACTACCCCTGACATTTATTAATAAAAACCGTTTATAATCATTATCAAAAATATTTCTGTTTGTGTTTGAGTTTTGTAACAAATAAAAGTACAGAAATTTGGTTATATGACTTAATAAATTTCTAACAAAAAAATTCAAAATTGGGATTATTATTTGTTCTTTCACAAATATGTCAGATTGAGTTTCTGATGTTCCCAACTTAATATTTTGAAATAAGTCCTTTTCTCTTTACCCTATTTTCAACATCATACACGCCATCTACACTGTAATAAGCCACATGCGGTTGATCTAGCCAACTGCGACCAATATTTATTACCTCATAAGGTTGTGCAATATCGGGCGCAATGGGTAATCTTACCTCTATATCTAATAATCCAACTATACGGAGCACAGCATTAAAAGGGCCTTTTTCACCATTGTATTCATTTAAGTTTTCCTCCAAATCCAATTAATGAAGTACTAGTCGGGATTATTTTTAGGCCAAAACGTATGCAGTTGATTCTTTAACTGTGCAGTCTGATGCCTCTGAATCACTGGTTGTAGTGCGTCCCATTTATTTCTAAATGTTTGATATATTTCATGCAAATAGGTTGAGTGTTTTCATTCAAAAGATTTATATCAAACTTTTCCTTTTCTGAACAATTTTTCTCAAAAAAGTTTTAAGTGATTAAAGTATAGACTTCTGTGTGTGTGTCTGGAAGTGTGACAAAATATATCTCAACGAAACTTCCCCGGAAGCTTAAACTTGAAATTCTCTTTTACATATCATCATCAGAACCAAAACAATGTTTTCAGTCAAAATCTAGGGGAAGTGGGAACTTTCCTTTTTTGTAATTTTTCACAATTTATACCAAACACTAAATAACAAACCTTAAATACTGTAACCTCAAATACTTCCACCTCTATCCGACTCTTTTATTAAAAACGTTTTTTTTTCAAAAACTAGTTTTAGGGATACTTTCCCCAATATTATCCATACAGCTGTGGGCTACCTTTTGTCAGCCACCACGGTTATCGAAAACTAAGACTGTTGGTACAAAAGATAAAAGCAAATTATTATTATCAACATCTACCAGCGGGCTATACTCCAGCACTGCAGCCAACAAAAACTTATTGTGCCATGCCCGGTAATATCTACTAGAAATAACCTCCCCCTCTGAGGAGTTTAAGAGCTTTCACCATCAGATCATTTTGCGTTACTATCTCCTCATGTCGCAACGTACCAAAAGTTTCGTATCGCAATTAGGTTATTGCAACGCAATCAAAGAGCAGGTGGGGGGCCGTCTCCTTCTCATCCTGACACTGACATAGTCTGCACAAGAGTTCCGTGCTTATTAGCACCTTGCGCAAATGCTTCCTGAACCTATCATGACCCGTAAATAACCCCATCACCGGAGAAATCTGGTTCCTAGGAACACACGAAATGGAACCTCGAAGTTATATGTTGGACAAGTGCTATCCAGGACATGCTTAACACGGGCACAGATTGACCTTTGGCAATATGTCCAAATGTTAGGCTAAGGAGCCTCTCTGTCTTCAGTGACCATTGTTGTGTAATCTATGTGCACTGGCACTTGCCTCCGCTGGTGTCAGCTCCAGCAGCACCTCTAACGCAGCAGTCTGAGCGCTCTCAAATGCCCCCGTAATAAGTAAGCACGCCAGCCTTTGTACCCCATTGTTGCTCTTTCTGGCTGTCATCTGCTCAGTTTAGGCCACCACACCACCGCGGTAGTGGGCAAGGGGGAGTCAACCCCCATGACTTCCCACAGGCCCGTGTAGCACCACAAAGCGACTTCTTAGCTTTCTGTGATGTATATTCTAGATGTTGATTCCCAGGTACTTAATCCTATCTGACACATCCAGTATCTTCCCGAAGAAGGACAGTGCCTTATATGCCTCAATGTCTCTGCTTCTGGTAAATGGTGCGAGAGTGGTTTACCTTTAGGTTCACCTTCCTGCACTACCGCTCTATGCACTTAAGTGCCTTCTGAAGGACTACCCCGACTATAGGTCCGTGCGTCCCTCTGGCTACCACCATTGAGACGTTAGGGCGTGCTTACTTATTACGGACGTTATATAAAATGCAGTGATATTATATGAATTTATATTTATATAATATAAATTCATTCCATGCAAGCTATAAACTTACATATCCCTTTAAAGTATATTAGCTATTAACTAATATCATATGATTAAAAATCATATTCCCATACTTTAATCTTTATCTAAAATACAATTTAAAGCCGGTACTTACAACTCAGGATTCACATCCTTCCATCACAAATACACAACATATACATCCAAAAAAAACATTAATCTTTTAGCCCATAAAAATGAAAATAACATTTATATTATATATAAAACAATCTGACACCGGCACTTATAATTCAGGATGTTGCCCATTAACGACCAAAAATCAAAAAACAATCACAAATATTATTATTATTATATACGAAATAATCCGTAATCAGTACTTACAATTCAAAAATCCCCACCAAAAACATCGTATTAAATGTCTTATTTAATATATTTCTTAACAACAATTAAATACATATATTCAATTATTACAACAGAATGTAAATACAATGTATTACAGCCAGCATTTCAAGATTCAATATTGCCTGGTTGTTGTTTCAACTGCAAGATGATAGATTTCATTCGTGAAACATTTTTGGATTTTCTACTTGAGTTAGGATTAACATTACATAATTTAGCAATCCGCTCCCATTCAGTCCCTGGTTCTATAGCACCAGCATTAGCCACAAACTGTTTTTTGGATTCCTATTAGCAGCTATAGTTTTAGCAGAGCTGCTTCGTGATGTTCATACCATTCTTCCAATTCTTTTTTAGCGTTTTCCCTCCATTCTACTTTCTTGACTTCTTCATTTCAATCCTTTTCTTCCAGCATATATATTTCTATCCGCTAACGCACATATATTTTATCACCCTATACGCATTCCGCCTCGACGCGCATCTCTTCTCGGCCTACGTGGGGATACCTAAGAGGAGTTAGGGAAGGTTCACTAGGATAGGAAGGGGAGGGGGAAGAACAGAAGGATTATTCTGGCCCTAATCACGATTTCCTCGCCACTCACCTCCCGAAGTTTGTCGCCGCATGGCACTGCGTGGAGGTGAGGTTGATTTGGGTAGTAAGCAGGCAGAGACACACAAGGCTCTCTGCTCTATCCCCCTTGCGATCCAAGAGCAAATTACATTCCACTATGTGTGAATTTATGTAGTTTGATGTTTTTTGATTATTGATCTTGCAATATATTATACTTTTTCTTACTATTGTAAGAGGAAGATTTTTTTTGAATTTGAGGCATGTGTATGTATCATGTTAATAACTAAAAATCCGGTGTGAAACACTCACACGACTTTCTCCTACTGCAGTTTACACAGATTTTAGTGACAAACTTTCTTTGAACTCGTAATTTTATTAAATGTTTGCTGGTCTCCAATTTTATATAAATTGGATAATTTAATAAAACGACTATTTTTTAGAAAAACTATACATTACTCCACCTCCTCCAAAATTTCATTAAATAAACTTTCTGGCAGAAGGTAAAAACAATAAAAGTGATAGGCTTTTTATTCATAGTATAAGAAATATAATGATATCCGTTGATGTTTTATGCAGAGAATTGTAGAAAACTGAAGTAACATCAGTGAAATAATGACAAAATGTTCGTAACCATTTCTAACCAATCGAATCACTAATTTCATGAAAATTTTCCTAAGAAAAAACGTTGTATTTCAAAAACAAAAATAGATCTCAATCCAAATAAACAGTAAAATGGGAAATTCACTTCTTAAAATTATTAATAAAACTGTATTTGTGTCAAATTATTTAGTAATATATTTCAATCGATATACAAAGTAACAAATACTTTCATCTTGTTCATGAAAAAAATAAATTTAAAAATATAATAAAAACCAAAAAATTGTATAAGTAGATTTATGAAAAAGTAATATTATATTTGTAATTGGATATTAGATCTTTTTAAAAATTGATATTTCCACCAATTTTTTTAAGTTTTTGTTTAATATATTTGAGAAACATAAGATTGCAGAAACAGAAATAAAATTAAATATTTTATTTACCTCCAGGCAATTATTGTTTCATTTAATAACATAAAGAGATTGGATCAAATTTTTTGCACTTGAAGTAGTCCATGGTCAAAAGTTTTTTACTCTAATGTAAGGGAATATATCCTTGACCCAGTGTTCATTATTCTCTTTACCTTCCCTGGCACTCTACCAAGTTTTTTTTTTTTTATGCAAAAGTGGTAAGCAAAGGTAAATAAAACTCGTATTACTCTGTAATTTTGTAATATAAAAAATTATTTACTGTCAACTCCAAAAATCATTTTAGTTGGAGAATTTACTGCATAAAAAAAGGACTTTATTTTCATTAAATTTATGAAAAGGAAATTGTAGATAATTATAGGAAAAAGGAACTAGGGAATTAGTAATTAAAAGTAAATTTTGGTCAAATTAAACTAAGCTGGAATTGAGTCAACATTTTGTGAATACAAGTATTTATTCTTCTACAAAAAAAAAATGGGTAATTCATTAAAATGCACAAGCTTTTTTAATGAATGTAATATTCTATTCTGGTCATATTTCTATTTTAAATTTGTATCATAAATTTATTAGAAATATATTCAATGCAATAACATGCTATATAAATTTATATAACCTTAAATAATTGAATGATTCAAGTATCTTTAAAAATGATAGTTTCAGATAGTTATTATTTTTTATTACCTTTTAACTTTTTATTTACTCTGTAAGTAATTATTTTATTAATGTGAAAATGCCCATAAGAAAAAGGTTATTCAATAATTACAATATCATTTATAGGTTTACTTTTGTTCGCTATTGTTTATTTCAGGAAAGAAAATTTTTTGAAACGTCTTTTTTCCTTGATAGCCTGCTTGGTTTTGTGATTTGACTAGTTTCAGGTGTTCGCCCATTTTTCTAAATGTCTTGGCAAAAGAGTGTGATGTGATAGACCTAATAAGGCAAAATTAATTTACACATTCTTCGGGAAAGAATGTGAAGTAATAGACATTCTAAAGAAAGCGAATGTCCAAATCCGCCAATAACCACAAAATGAAAAAAATGCTGAATCCAGTTAGCCATGATATTTTGGAAATCTGATCATTAGGAAATTATATTTTAATTTTTATTGTTTATATTTTACAATGTCCACAAAACATATATTGGATCTACCGTGTGAAAAATAACCCGTAAAAGATTTATGAAACATCTTAGAGAAGTTAGATTAAAGATTAAACTCAAATTATAACATCTTGAACATAACTAAATGATGAGAGAAACTGCTGATAACAAAATTATTCGGACACTTAACGCCAAAATTGGATTGAAAGGGAAATTTTAAAATTTAATGGAAACATATTCTGTGAGTAGCGTAGAAATATTCGCATCTTATCAATTTCCAGTTGACAAATTTACTTTAAACTGATATTTTAAAAGAAAATCTAAAGACACAGATTTCAGAAATCAAAAATTAATTTTTTCTTAACTAGGCATTCTATAGAATGTCTACTTAGTCTTAGGTAAAGTATGGAAAGGCTTAAAAACTATATCTATTAATGGCCACATATAATTATGTCCTTGTTATTACTGCTAAATTTTACCGCTTTTCACAAGTAGCTGTTAACGTTTTTCTGTTAACAGTGCACCATTCCTTGCTGTAGTATTTCTTCTTTTCCGCAGTTCCTCCTCAAAACGGCATCGAAACACATTTTTATCCATCATTAGAACTATAAACCACATGGGACAACCTGAACACATAACCTCACAAACTAGTTGTACAGGGTCAGGTTACTTTGCCCGCTTCGCAAAGTACAGGCAAATTAGAGAAATGTAGTAACTGCTGTCATTGCTAACGTTTTTAGGTATTATATGAAATGCCTAGGCATTCTGCAGAATGCCTGATTTCTTATTTTGCCGGTAACATATATGTATATACAGTGGACCTTTGGGTAAATGATTTCAACAAAATCTTTTTATCTCATCCTTCTGGATTTCTCGTTTCTGAGTTATGCCCAACATCTACCCACAAAAAACACACGCTCATACTTTCTCTATCATTTTTTTTCTCCCGCTTTCTCACTTACTCCTAACAACTTTATATACTTTTTACTTATCTCTCACTTGCTGTTTAAGAGGAAGGTTTACACTCGTGAAATCAGCCAAACTTCAAGAAATACTGACCCATCATCTAAGCTTATGTAAAAGTTTCACAATATAATTGGATGCATGCCTGCATAAAAGTGCAGCAGGATTGTGGAACAGTTATTATGAAATTTAATGGAGGTATCTGTAACAAACGACTCCTACAGTAACAACCTCTAGACATGTTATTCATTTAATTAGCGTAGCAGATCTCGCGCTAAGATTACAAGATTCTTCCGATCATTTGAGGTCTTTCGAGCAGATGCACAATCACTATATTTCCTGCAAGGTTGCATCTCCCTATAATTTATCCAAATAACTTTGTTGCAGTTTAGCAAACAAATAAATGCAAAAAGGGAGACTATGGGGAAAGAATAGGAGAATCTTTTCTGTAAACAGAAGTACGCAAAGCCCCGTAAATCTCCTAAAAAGTCGGCTGCATCGTCCACATTGCTTTGGCCATCGGCCACGATTATCTTCTTGCCGTTTGGTGTGGGGCTCATGAAGGTCTCCAGTCGGTCTCCTTTGCTACGAGTAGGTCATGTCTGGATTAAACCTGGGATATACACAGAGGCCTCTTTTCTGCCCTTGCCAGTAAAGGCAATAAATATTTTTATATGAAAAAAACATACGACTTTATTGGACGGTGAAATCGGATAATTTCATCAAGAATTGAAAAATTAAAAATCTGGTGTCTTAGTCCTATGACTTTCTCTTAGTGCAATTAACATAATTATAATTAACTAGTTCTCTACAAACATTTAATGCTTACGAAATGTTTAGTTGTCTTCAATAATTATGAACAGGAGAATCTAAATCTTATAAAATAACTTTATTTGAGTAAAGCATAGCTTCCCTTGCTTCCAAAACACACGATAAATGAATTTTCCCGAAGGAATGTTTCATATAAAAGTTGTAGTATGTGTAGCTGTTGTTACAAGTTTAAAGAAGAAAATCGTTAGAGCTGAAATGTATTTGGTGTGATGTGTTGTAGTCTAGTGGTACCTTGTGTAGCATGACCGGTTTTGTAAAGGGCTTGTGTTTGTAAGTTTTAAGAGAGAGAAGCAGTAAGAATAATTAAGAAAACACTGGCAGATTAAATAAAATATATTTTTTAAAGATATTTAAATGCTATTCAATAACACAGCAATATGCTTATTAATTTACAGAAATTAGTTGGAATAAACTCTTATGTTTTAACTTATATCTGGCACAGTCCTGAAGTGTTCTGGTGAAATGTCTAGCTCAGACTGTTTTGAAGGAATGTCTTCTCTTCATAGTTCAAATCCTTTCAAATAATGTTGGTATGTCTGGAGGGAGTTTTATTGTTTTACCCTAACTGTTTCTTGCCCTTTGTCTCTTGGTTTGCATTGACCTAGATTGTAGTACCTGGCTCTATCCCATCACTAAAATTCTCTATTTGAACTAGCTAAGTTTCACAAAATTATTTTACTAAACTATTATTTTTCTATTTCGTTCTTCCACTACATTATCCCCCTCCTGGAGAAATTTTTCGGCACGAAAAATTTGGGAGGCTTGAAGGTTATCCTCTGGTATGGCAAGAGTCGTATGTGCAACCTCTGCAAGGCAGTTGTGTACAGTAGACTACAGGCATCTTCTTCTGGAGCAAAACCTGCTTGAATGTGTGACCGCTGCTCTGGTGAGAAACGTCTTCTTCTCGAGCGAATACTGTGATTTAGCATTACTCTGGTGATGGAACGTCTTCTTCTCGAGCGAACGCTGCTTGGGTGGGTGCTCTGGTGGTATTACCAGGCGAACACTGCTTGGCGAGTGAGAGACTGCTGGCGAGTAGAAGTAACTGGCAAGGGTGGACAAGGCGATCAATGTAGGCTTCTAGTGATGGTACTGTAGGGATGCATGTACTTTCTTGTTGACTCTATATGAACGAAAAAAACTCTTAAGTAATTCAAAAATAATTTAACACATAGATACACAATAATATTTCAAAAAAAAAATATATTTGTTTGGCCTAATAAGTGAGCAAGGATGCGCAAGGATGTGCGATCGCAAAGGGTATGAGAAGATGAGAATCTTTTTCTTTGTTAGAATCTTGTGTATCTGAAAATGATCCATAGAATTTTAAATTATATATAAATACATGATTGATAATTTTAATTTTACAAGTAACATGCAATCAGTCGATGCGCCCCAAAAAAAAAAAAAACGTGCAATCATAACAAACATGCAATTTTCATGTAATTATATTCATACGCATGCAATTACATTCATGCACATGCAATGGTGTAGATGCTGAAGATGTTTGGATCTGCAAAAGAGTGGTTATATAAATTTAAATTGTTTCAACTAACATGAAAACATTATTGGATGTGTCTCAATAATTTCAACAAATATAGTCATAATGCTTTACACAATTAAATTTAAAAAAAGAAATAACAATTATTAATAAAAAGTATATCATGTACAAACATTCACACTAAATGAATGTCAACTAGTTAAAATTTCCATGAATTCAGGATGGAAATCGTCGTTCTGGAACAGAAAAAAAGTGTTAATTAAATATATCAAAATTATACATTAAATTAAACATGTCAGTAAACGTTAAGCTTTTTGCTCTTAAGACTAACAAAATTCTTACACAGAATATATATATACATGTAGCCTGTAGAGTCTGTAGAATTAAGAAGTCTGATAGATTGAAAATAATTTCAAGAGTTTCAATATGTTCTTGTACTATGTATTATGCGTGCGCGAGGTGGCACTGAAATTTGTGGCGTAGCTGCAGGGTTTTTGGTAAAGGCAGCTGTTGAATCGAATTGATTTGGTGCGTTTGAGCATATTTGAAAATTGAATGTTGAATTTATTAAGTGTTAGATACGGTGCGCAGATTAATGATTGCCCTGTAAGAACGTTTCTACAAGTATTAATTGGAAATTGCCTTTTAATTGCGAAAGTATGATTTGCCAGAAAATTGGAATTTTCGATATTGTCTACATGCAATTGAAGGTATGTGATGCCATAATTAGGTGTTACCTAGTTAGACAGGTATGATAGCCCATGGTCATAATATCAGGTTATCGAGAAAGCGACGAGGGCTAACTCGTTTTGGGCTGTATTTGGAAACAATTACGACCCGTATGTCCAAATTTTGAACAATATTGGCGAATGGGCTTACTTTGAAGGTTATTACTAGTTTCGTTATAATTATTATCATTCTGATTATATTGGGATCTACCTGGATAAGAGTT
The DNA here is from genome assembly GCA_011037195.1 of Triatoma infestans. Classification (NCBI taxonomy): domain Eukaryota; kingdom Metazoa; phylum Arthropoda; class Insecta; order Hemiptera; family Reduviidae; genus Triatoma; species Triatoma infestans. The sequence goes on along the minus strand of JAAEAF010008875.1, from coordinate 7,595 downwards.
AAATCGTGAATTATAACTCGAGCATTATTATTGTTACTATAATATTGATTATTATTATTATAGCGATTATTACTATATACTCTGCGATTAAAATGTTTAGGAATATTAAAATTGTTAGGCATTTTGCCAAAGTTAGTGCGGGGTTTCGGTCAGGATTTATTTGTGCGGTCCACGTCAAAATGTGGACCAGAACAGTGGCGGCAGGGCCTATTCTTTATTATATTAATAACTCTACGAGTGGTAGTTGGTTTTAATGGTGGCTTCTGACTTTTATTTGGATGCGGGCATTCTCTGTGGAAATCATTTGTCCGCAGAAACGACATGGAGATGGGGGTGTGCGAGGATTAGAAGTTTTCGAGGTGACTGTACTGTGAGGTTTGTTTCCGAAGCCTATACTTCCTTTAGAGCATTGGCATAAGAAAGTGCTTCGTCTAATTTTTGAGGTAGCTTCGTTCGTACCTCATTACGAAGCGGTTGAGGAAGTGATATCAGGAACGCATCAGTGGCCAGTTTGTCTAAAATAGAATGTAAGGCCTCGAGTGGATTAGCTCGAGCTTTTAAACTAATGGCGGACTGGATATGTCTAATTCTATCCACGAAGGTTTCAGGAGACTCTGTGGGTAGAGACTGAATATTAGTCATCTAATGTAAGAGGGCTAGAAGGGTTTTTTTCTTTTCTAAATCTAGTTAGAAGACGTACTGAGATTAGAGGATACGTTATAATTGTACCCTGGCGTTGTAATTCAGCTTTCTGCGTATCATAAAATATTTTTGCAGACCCTGAGAGCCTAAGTGCTAGTATTTCTGAATTTCGCAGCGTCGTCCCAGCCAGAAAGACTAGCGCCATGGCTAATTTGGTCTAGGAAATCAGGCACACTGGCTGAATTTTCGCCATCGAAGGTGGGTAAACTATTTATTAATTGTAAATTTCTTAAGGGGCAAGGAGGTTGATTGTTTGATTGGTTGGCAGGAGGATTGGCTAATTGCTGCTGAGCAAGTAAATATTCTACAGCAGCGTCGATGCCCATATCTTGTCCATTAATATTGTACATTTTGGAAACAAGAGAATTACTATCTTGGGAAAGATTATATTTTTCAAGGCGTCTGCGTAACTGGATTAAATTGCCGCCTACACAAAGGTTATTATCGCGTAATATCTTTACAATTTGCGATCTATTAAGAACACTCATAAATTCAAAATTCACAAGGGATTGGGGTACAGTGGTACAAATACAAATTTTTAAAAATGATATTCAATTGAAAATTCAATTAAGGGAAATGTATAAGATATTTCCGCTGAGGAAATAATTGAAAAAGAATAAAATTATGTGATGGATAATTTTTTTAATGAGTTAATTGAAAATTTTACGTATTTGTTAATTTGTGGATTCTGGTTGAAAATTCCGAAACAGCTGGCACCAATGAAATGTGGTTGGTGTGCTGTTTTGTAATGTAGTTTGATGTGGCTCGAGCGGTTTTGTAAAGGGCTTGTAAGTATATGTGTTTAAGAGAGAAGTATTAGTAATATAATCAAGAGAGCGCTACTGTTTTGAAATAAATATATTATTCTTTAATAGAATTTAATCTTTACAATATCACAATAATATGCTTATAAGTATACTGAAATTAGTTGGAATAAACTCTTATGTTTTAACTTATATCTGGCACAGTCCTGAAGTGTTCTGGTGAAATGTCTAGCTTAGACTGTCTTGAAGGAATGTCTTCTCTTCATAGTTCAAATCCTTTCAAATTATGCTGGTATGTCTGGAGAGAGTTTTATTGTTTTACCCTAACTGTTTCTTGCCCTTTGTCTCTTGGTTTGCATTGACCTAGATTGTAGTACCTGGCTCTATCCAGGTACACTATTTGAACTAGCTAAGTTTCACAAAATTATTTTACTAAACTATTATTTTTCCATTTCGTTCTTCCACTATAGAGCCATTTTAAGAAAATCGCAAAAAAAAAAATTCAGTAAAGTCGTAATTTCGGTCGACCAATTTTGACCAAAATCTTATTGTCAAGTTCCCTAGTGGGACTTAAATGAAATATCCGGTTTGAACTTTCTGTGATCTTCTGTTTTTTTAGTTATGCTCAAACACACCACACACACACAGAGCAATTTCTAGAAACCAATTATTCTGACTCAGGGGTCCTCAAAACATGTATTTCCCGTAAAAACTCGATGCAGGAAATTTGACACGATTGCACTAATTCCTCTTACAGTAATAAGAAAAAGTAAAAATTATAAAAATAAGAAGCAATTTGCTTTTCCTGAGTTCCTTTCAGTTATTGCTTCCTTCTGAAAACACTGTCCATTTATTATTCAATTATCGAAAGCAGTTTGGGGGGGGGGGAATGCATTTTTGCTTTAATAAATTTAATAATACATTTTTGAAATTTAGCCAACTAATACAGATATCACTACAATGGAATCAACGTTATAATTTTCTGACCCGTGTGAAAAAAGCATTCAAGCGTTATTTTCCTTATACTAGTCTCCGGAAAAGCTTGGCATTCAAAATTAAAGTTAAATTTAATTTAGTTTGGATTATTTAATTAAAAACAGGTGGAATTATTTATTACATGAATTAATTATATAACAAATTAATATATTGTTCAGGGGTAAAATAATAAATTTTCTTTGTTAATTTGATTGATAAGTAATTAGACGGCATCAATTTTACACACAAAAAAAATCTGATGTGAAACACTCACACGACTTTCTCTTACTGCTAAATAGCAAATTTTCTTCCCACAATTCTTAAGCGGTTAAAACTGCCGTTATTTTTATGGAGAAAATCACCAAAAGCTGAAAAACCTCTTCAGTAAAGTCGGACTTCCGGTCAACCGATTTTTTTCAATTGGCTTCTGACTTTTATTTCGATGCGGGCATTCCCTGTGGAAATGCATTTGTCCGCAGAAACGACATGGAGATGGGGGTGTGCGAGGATTAGAAAAACTGTTTCCGAAGCCTTACTTCCTTTATTGGCATAAGAAAGTGCTTCGTCTAAAGGTAGCTTTGTTCACATTACGAAAAAGTGACTTTGAAACGCATCAGTGGCCAGTTTGTCTTCGAGTGGGTTAGCTTGAGCTTTTAGGCTAATGGCGGACTGGATATGTCTAATTCTATCCGCTTCAGGAGACTCTGTGGGTAGAGACTGAATATTAGTCATCTGTTGTAAGAGAACTAGAGGGGTTTTCTCTTTTCTAAATCTAGTTAGAATGAGTGGGAATTTTGGCAACTTACATAATTTTAATTAATATTATATAGTTGATCGAATTGTATAGCACATTGTTGAACTAAAATAGCACTTTAACCCCTCCCCACACCACAAAACCCCTTAAATTAATTTCCCCAGAGAAATGTTTCAAATACAAATTGTAGCTCTTTGTCTATACGTAGTTTAAAGAAAACCGTTGGAGCTGGTTTAAAGAAAATAGCAGAAAACTAAAAACTTCTTTCAGCAAAAGCGCACTTGCGGTCATCCACTTGTCTTCAAATTCAGAATTTCGACAACAAATTTAATTCTAATTAATATTGTTTAGATGACAGAATTGTGTAATAAACTGAGATATAACTTTATAAGTAAACATAACCCCACCCTCCCCCAGAAGTGCCCTTAAATGAATTTTTCCGGGAAATGTTTCAAATAAAAGTTGTAGCTGTTTGTATTTGTAGTTGATATTTTAAGTTTAATGAAAATCGTTGGAGCCGTTTTTGAGAAAATAACAAACAACTAAAAAAAAAAAATTCTGTAAAGTGGCACTTCCGATGGATTGATTTTGTCCGAAATTTTCGTGCCTGATGCGGTGGTAGTATCTAAACGGAATACCAAGTTTGAGCTTTCTGCAACTTTCCGTTTTTGAGATATTCTTTTCACACACACATAAGACCATTGTCTTAAAAACCACCTTTTTTGACTTAGGGGACCTCAAAACGTGTATGTCCGGTGAAAACTCATCAGCTCCTTTAATCAACTCTCAATAACAGTGATCTACACAAACTCCTCTAACAGCAGTTAGTTAATGTAATAACATCGATTAATTTTTAGATCGATTTATCGAATATTTAAAGAAGAATAATAAGAAAAGCCCAAATATTTTTCAAATTAAAAAACAAGTATTTAGTCATTAACCGTATTGTTGAATTGTTTTATTTATATCTAAACATAGGTACATTGTTGCGTCGTCTTGCCCGGTTGTGCCTGTAGGCGTAAACATTCCGCGTGCGCCTCGTCGTCCGGCTAGACATCCTGTTTTATCTCCCCTTTTTTAATTCTCTCCCGCCAATTCTCTGGCGCGATCGCGCCTTCTCTCGCGTCTCCGGGCGTTGGTTTCCCATCCACACCTACCCCCTTACCCCTGGTTAACCATCCCTTTTTCTTCACTTATGGCACTCGTTTCATGTGCATTCATGTGTGTATTTGTTCTCTGCGTCATCTTTTACTGCTTCATCATTAAGTTTCACCGCCTCCACGGGTATATTGCGTTTACAACATAGGTCTTTCATCTCTACCTCCAACCAGCTTCCGGGAGGTCTTACTCGCATCAACGTACGCACGGTTCCGTACCGCTTCATTCACTAATTACCTTTTCCGCAACTTCCTTTCATACACATCCATACACGAACACATTTACACATACACACAGTCTCCTTTATACCCTTTTACGCTTCCTAGCGTCTTTCACAACTTCTCCGGCTCAACATACGCTTCTCATTCATCATAACCGCATCTTCAATGTAAGTCAATTAAAAACTTTATTGCCTTATTAATTTTCATAATTGCGTGCTTTATTAAACACCTCTAACGCTTCCGAGTTCACGCCTATGCTTCTACATACATATTGTTTTATAATGATGGCAATTATTTTAAATTCTTTGAATTAATAAGTAACCTATAAATAACAAATTGTTGAAATTGTTTCCACAATGCATATTTTTTGTTTACAAAAAATAAAACACTATTATTACAAATATTACCCCAAAGATCCCCAAAATGATTTAAGTGATTGATATGAATCCGGTTTCTCTCTCTCGCTCTCTGTGTGTGAGTGTGTGTGAATAACCAAGTGTGACTATTTGTATGTAAGCCAGATAACTCAAAAACGAAAATATACAGGAAGCTCAAACTTGACATTTCTTATAAATCATATCGCCATGACATTCCATATGTAAACATTTCAGTTAGAAACTGTTTACCGAAAATGCGGCACATTTACGGTTAAAATAGTAACAAGAAGTAAGGGTATGGTTTCCTACCTTAACGATTTATGTTTGATGCTAAAAAGAATCTAAATGTTAAATAAAAATTCCAAGTTTGAAGCATAACACACGTGAGTTTTATTTTCTTTGAAATGTTTTTAAAAACACCTGCATATATATCGATAGAAAAACTTCGATTATAATTCCACAAATGAATCAATCAAATAAAGATAAATTTTTCACACTTTATGAAAGAGTTCAAATCCCAAAAAGGAACTGTCCAAATATTATCTGTTAAAAGTTGATAAACAAAAATGATAATTTAATAAATAATTCATATGTAGGTCAATCAATTGTTTTCCTGTTGTAACATCCATTGTAATGGATACAATACATTTTTGCTACAGGTTTTTCATAAGAAAGTACTTACATCCTTTGTTGACTTTTATACAATAAACAAATTCTAAGATTTGCTACGACCAATGAAAAATGTCTATAATGTAATTACAATATTTCTTCCCGCAATGAATGACAATAAGAGAAAATTGATAAACACATACACTGTTTAATGTTAACTAATTCATGAAATGTGAATTTTTAAGAGAATCAAGCTAAGCGGTTTGATTGCCAAATTTGGAACGATAAGACGCTAACAGGTGTAGAATTTTTGAACTTATATTGCATTATTCCTAAATAGCCTGTAAGGTGATGGTTTCACAGGATTCAGAAAGGTATACTAGAAGATACCACTTGCATACCGCTGAACGGGAGATTTTTAAAATAAGCAAAATGGTTAGATGAGGCTAAAGATAAAAATGTTTAACTTATAAAGTTTATTTCGACGTTTCAGATGCTATGCTTTTAATTCTCTACCTCTCAAGGTTTGACAGTCCTTGAGGAAAGACACCGAAAGTATCCGAAAGTCAATAGAATAAACTTTAAAAGTTGAAAAAGTTTTTTTCTTAAACCCCCACCCCAACCAACATTTTGCTTGTTTTCATTGGCCAAACACAACTATTGTTTATATTGATGATATTTTTATTTTTATGCACGTTCAGTTTTGGAAAGTTTGGAAGAACGCCTTCTAATATCGTATAGACAAATTTCTCATTGTAAATCATATTGCGGTGAAGAATATGAATTACGTTTATAACCTAAAATTAGACGTAAGTACTTTGTAATGGCGATTTCTCTTTAATTCATCCCGTTAAAACATATATAGTCTAGATTTTTGTCTTCAGCGAACTCTTTAGTAGTCTGTTTCAATATAACAATTTGAGGTCGATAATGATCATCGTCAAACAGTCTGTACAAAGGCAGGCGTAAAGTCCTAAGTTTAAGACCCATAACGTTCATTTTGGCATTCCATTAGGTATCACCATGAGGCCTGACAGGAACTTACTTGCCAAAATTCCTCAACCGAAATTACCACTTTACACAATAGATTTTTCAGTATTTTATGCTATTTTCTGAAAATGGACTTCACATGTGAACTACACATACAAAGAGCTACAACTTTTATTTAAAACATTTCTCTGGATAAAGTCATTTAAGGGGGCTTTTGGGGGAAGAGATGGGGTTATGTTTTCCTCTAATATGCTATTTCAATTTATTATATAATGGTGTCATCTAAATAACGTTAAATAAAATATATTTTCCAATATTTCGAGTTTGAATTTGTAATGTTATGGTGTGGATGTGTGTAGGTAGCTTGTGGCGTGAGCGTTTTAGCGAAAAGGGCTTGTATGTTTGCTTGAGATAGAATGTAAGAATAATTAAGAACACACTGGTAGTTTAAATTAAATATATATTCTCTAAGAGAAATTAAGTACTTTGAGAATCACAATAAAATCTTATAATAAATTCTTATAACTTGATACTGGTATAGGATACTGGTCTGATGCTTTCACCTTGATTTCTAGCACTAGTCTGTCCTGTGAGAAGGCTGATGTCTGACTCTCTTCTTTGGAATTGCTCTCTCTCTAGCGGGGGAATTTTCTTGTACAAAAGGTTTCCCCTATCGGGATTTTGTGCCTTTGTTTCTCTATTTAGTATGATACCAATTTACAGTACCTGATACTAAAATACAGTCTTTGAAGTTAAATTCACATTATAAAATATTCTAAATTATTTTTAAAAACTATTATTTTTCATTTCGTTCTTCCACTACATTATCCCCCCTCCTGGAGAAATTTTTCGGCACGAAAAATTTGGGAGATAATCTGGAGTTGTAGAGGCTTGGAAGTTATCGAGAGGCGTGTGTGTGTGTGTAACCTCTGCAAGGTGGCCGTGTGTTGTAGGGTGCAGTCATCTTCTTCTGCGGCTAACGCTGCTTGAAGGTGTGAGCGTTGCGTGGTGTTTGAATGTATTCTACTCGAGCGAACGCTGCGTG